>SKCR01046038.1:0-95196 GCA_019454045.1 Zanthoxylum bungeanum | reverse complement strand
GTCACTGTCTTGGTGGTTTGGCGGATTGTTTTGGGTGATTTTGAAGGCTTAGGGAGGTGCGTTTGTGAGATATTTTTAGGGAAACTTTATGGAGGTTTTTGGGGGGTTTTCTAGGTGATCTTAGGACGGTTTTGTGGGCTAAGGACGCAACAAAAACTGACCAGAACAGAAGGTGAACTGCGGCAGTTCACAGGTGCAGTGGGGTGTTTTCAGGGACTGTTTTGGGGCTACGAATGGGGCTGTGTTTGGAGGGTGTTTAGTGCGACTTTAGGGCTGTGAATAAGGTTTATTTGAGGGTGTTTTAGGGCTGTGAATGGGGGCTGGAACTCGGCAATGGAGGGTTAAGTTTAGGGCTTGGGCGTGAAGGGTGTTGATGATGGAGGGAAGGTGCGGCAATGATGGCTATTGGATCTTGAAGGTGCGGCAATGGAGGCTTCATGGGGATGCTTGGGCGTGCAATGGAGGCTTAAGAGAGTGCTTTAGGCGTGTGAGAGAGGTGTATGAGCTGATTGAAGGAGCAAGGTGGCGTCTTGCGTGAGGTTAAGGTAGCTATTGGGAAGGGCGTGAGCCGGCAGTGAAGTGGGGACATGAACGTGGCTGTGTGGAATGACGTGAGTGTAGTGAAGGCTAGGTGGCGTTGTGGGCTTCACGTAAGGGCTGAATGGGTCATGGTAGGTGCGTTAGGGGCAGTTGATTGAAGCGGTGAGGGCAGTAAAGAGGTGAAGTATGCGCGTTGTGTTGATGAAGGCAAGATCGTGTTTTGGCTTTGTTGCGCGAGTGAAGTGGGGGAGGGCAATAGCTACGTGAACGTGTGCTGTTTGAGGGCAAAGGTTAGTGAGTGTGTGTTGTTTGAGGGTTCGGCTGAGGATTAAAGTGTGTGTGAAAGAAGAGAGGGCTGGTTATTTTCTTTTATATTTTCGTGAGGATCAGCCAGCCAGGGTTATGTGTTGGTGAATGGTTCTTTTTATAGGTAAAGGGATGAGTTTTCCTTGTTGGGGAAGGAATCAAATTTGTGTATTAATTAGGAGATATTTTTAATTTAGTATGTGATAGGGAAAATCTTTTAATTAAGGGAAGTTATTTGATTTATTCTTTTTAGTTAAGGATATGATTTATTTAATTTAGGAAGGTGATTTAATTTAATTTAGGAATGTGTTTTATTTAAATAGGAATTTAATTTAATTTAATTTCAAGTTCAATTTAATTGGTGAATGTGATTTAATTTAATTTAAGTTTAATTTTAATTGGTTTTAATTATTTAATTTGTGAGATGTGTTTTAAATATTTTAATTATTAATTTGTGAGATGTGTTTTAATGGGTTTGGTGTGTTTTAAAACAGAGGTCCAACAAGCGAACCCGAAGCGAAACAAGCGAGTTAAATCTGACAAAATGCTAATTTCCAACTTTACCCTTCCAACGTCCGCTTCCCGCGGCTTTCACAACTAAAGAGGTAATGTCTCCATACGAGACTCATCATCGGGCTGATATGCAAAAATGCAATGCCTACAACTTCATCTTTTAAAAGATATTAGAATGATTCACAACCCTAGATCTTTGTGTCTTTTGTTATTTTCCTTAGTATTTTCTTTTGTCTTTTTATTTATTTATTTATTTAGCAAATCTACAATCAACCAAATCAATCAAGAAATCATTCTCTTCTCCCTTAATTAGATATTTGTAAATAAATAGTATCAATAATTAATAACAACAATAGGAATTAAGTCCTCGTGGGATCGATATTTTTATACTACTTGAACGATACATGCGCTTGCGTTATACGTGTGTGTTTACGCCGGTCAATTACACTTGTGCGCGTTGTGGGAGCATAACGTCATAGTTCTCATATATTTGGGTATAGGATACTCATGCAAGTGTAATAGGAGATTGTGTTTACCGATGGTATGGGAACAGCTTCGCTCTGGATAGACCCCTCGAAATTCCATTGGTAGTATGACTATGTGTTTATGGAAGTCCGAATCAGGGTAGGTGTATTTGGTCTTAACATGCGACTTGCACCGCTAATACTTGCGACAATCAATATACTTTGGTTTTGGTCGTCCAGGGCTTTTAACAGGTTCTGTGTACGCCTCTTCTTGGTATATTGAGAATCGTAGTGTATTGGGTGTGATGTCAAGACGGAAGTATCACTCCAGTCATAGTAGAGATGATGATCACGTAGGATACGTAAATGGTGCTCTTTTATGCTGCAGCTATCGGGATATTATGACTAGATCATGTTTATTAGATTATAGAGACTAGTTACCAGAGATCCGATATGTGCTTCGTACGGGGCAGACACAATTCCAGCCCCAGACCTAGCACGTGACATCCGATACTGGATCTCAATATGCAATACTACGTATACTACGCCTGATATAGATCACATATTCCTTTAAGAATATTTCTGGAGAATTGGGTAGGCACGATGCTTTGTTAGAAGCCAACCATGTCTTGTAAATCGGTAAAAAACGTAGTACTAGGTACGTACGTGTTCGGATAGTCCGACGACCGGATTTACTGCCAACATATCCGGGGATCTCATTGGTCGCTTCCCGAAGATTCACCGATGACGTATGACTCACACTTTATTAATCTGGGATTAATTATAAGAGAGAGAGAAAATTAATCTAGAAATAATTACGGAGATATTTTATCTGGGATAAAATATTATTAAAAGAGAGAGAACGATTAATTTGGAATTAATCGATAAAATAATATATTCGATATATTATACGAAATTGGATTTCGACGCGGAATTAAAATTGGATTTTAATTCGGGCGAACGAGTTAATTTAGAATTATTTCGTTAGCGACTTGAATAATAATTTTGCTAGGCAAAATTATTTAATTAAATTTGATTTAATTACGTCGCAACGGAAAATTCGTTAATTCGGAATTAGCGAACCCGAGCCCGGGAGTGTTTGCGGGCCCACTCGCTTTTCGAATCAAGTGGGGCCCACAAGTCACATCACGCGTCAAATCACTAGTCAATCAAGTGATGGATGTCTTGTCACTTTGAGTGATTGACAACTAGTCACTATTCATGATTGATGGTGGTGGTTGAATGGATTTAATGCTTTTACTTTTTGGATTTGAATTATGGTATTAGTTTTTGGAAAACCAAAAACCAATTCATTCTCTCCTTCTTCCCTCTCTATCTCTCGGCCTTGGGCCATTTCTCTCCAAAATTTGTTCTTCATTACCGTGAGCAAGGAGAAGCAAAGGAAGAATTTGCGGCAAATTTTTCCGAGTGCTAGCACACATTAGGAGTCTTATGAAGGTGATAGGGAAACCCACCCATGGGCATGGAATGCACACCAAAGCTTGGAGCTTGAAGAACACAAATGGAGCACAAAAACATGCCATTGCCGTGAGCTTCAATGGAGGAGCCAAGGAGAAATTTTTGTTGTTCCTCACATCGCAAAAGCCGATCATTGTAAGTATGATTCCGCCATACTTCTTTTGAGTATTCACACATGTTTCTATGATTAAATTGATCTTGGGACTAATCTAGAAACCCAACACCTTAAATATAATATATTCACTATTTAAAATTTGACTTAAAAAGGATATCGCTATATTGGTCGGTTGGTAATTCATTTTAAACTGGTTTAAACCTGACTAAGCAAGGATACCGTCAGATTGGTCGGTTGGTAATTAAATTTTCTTATCGCCTATATGGCAAGTTTATTTTGGTTCCGCCTTTATGGTTGGTTGGACTTAATTTGACTTAATCAGGTTACCGCCTATATGGTCGGTTGGTAAAATAATCACAAGTTAATTTATTATATTAAAGGAGATATCTAAAGTAGTAAATAGTAAAAGTTGATCCTTTTACCTTAGCATTTTATTTTATTATAATTTACTTTTCAGCTTTTACTTTACCGCAATTACTTTTTAGCATTTTTACTTTATGTCTTTTACTTTTAAGTTTTTACTAGCCATAGTTATGTGTCGTAACTAAGTTAGTTATCTGGGGTTGTAATGAATTCTAATATCACCGGTTTATAATGGGTTATTTGATAGTTTGGGTAATTTAAATGTTTACTTATTAAGTCTTAAGCTTAATGCGTCTTGTTAATTGGCCATTAATAAGATAGATCTGGTAAATCTAAAATAAATTTGACAAATGAATTTTAGGTTTCAGCCTTAGACTTAATAGCCCACGATCTTCCTTGAGGATAGATAACCCTTTAATAGATTTCCTTACAGGATACACAAATACCTGTCGGGCGGGGGTAGCTATAATTGGAACTTAAACTTAATAAATCCAGATAATTTGGTTGACATAGACATATGGTTCAATTGGGTTAAACTGGGTATTTGCGTCTGACCATCGACAAAGGCTTTTGTATAATTTAGTGTTCCAGGTTAGTAAACCGATTTATTACACAAACATGAAATAACAACTTCATCTTTTAAAAGATATTAGAAAGATTCACAACCCTAGATAATTTTTAATATTGAATTTTCTTAAGCCTACTTTTGAGCAATTTTATTTACTTGTTTTTAAATTTAAAATCATCACCATTCCAAATCAGTCAATCAACCTGTTAGATACTAGTAATCATTTGACCTCATAAAATTAATAGATTAGGTATTAAGTCCTCGTGGGATCGATACTTTTTACACTACTTGAACGATACATGCGCTTGCATTATACGTGTGTGTAAGCACCGGTCAGAAGGCTTCACCAGTTTCATCTGAAAATATTTCGTGAGGTATGCAGCTCTGGTTTTCTGTTAATTGTCTCATTTGATCTGTCAGTCTTTTAATGGATGCTCATTGTCTCTGAATACTTTCAAATTGATTCTGGAATGTTTCAAGCATTGTATCCAACTTTTCTTCATGTTTCTTGAACCAATCATTGAGCATGTCAATCATCCGATCTTCCTCTGATGGTTATGGTTCTTGATGAAGATCGTAGGTGGATGGTGGATAAGATAAAGAATAAGGTTCAGTGAAATATGCTAGTTCTTCTTACCTTGAAGGATTCTGATAATTCTACCACCCTGAATTGTAGTAATGATTAATGCTCGGGTGGTTACCATCACATATCTCACATCTCCTTATTGCGTTCTGATATGGTTGAGCGTATATGTTGAATGGTTTTGACATCCATGGATAATTAGGCTGGACAACAGGCCTCAGAAAATCGGACTGTTGCTCCCTAATTTGGGGTGTATCTTCTTCTAGTAAATCTCGTAATCTTTCTATCTTCCAATAAAGATCCATGTCAACCACCTGAAAAAAATAAAGGAAAGAAATAAAAATTATAAATAAAAAGAAAATTAGAAATAAGTAAATTAGATAGCTTCAAAATTAATAACTCAAGAAAAATAAGTCCCATGCAACGGCGCCAAAAACTTGATCGGCGTAATCACACGAGTATAACGCAAGCGCACGTATCATTCAAGTAGTATAAAAATATCGATCCCACGAGGACTTAATTCCTATTGTTGTTACTAATTATTGAATCTATTTATTTACAAGTATCTAATTAAGGGAGAAGAGAATTATTGCTTGATTGGTTGTTTGAATGTGGGTTTACTAAATAAAATAAATAAATACAAAAAAGAAAATACTAAGGAAAATAAACAAAATACACAAATATCTAGGGTTGTGATTCCACACAATATCATTCTAATGATGAATTGATTTTCTTATACATGTGAAATAAATTAGTTTGCTAACCCAGAACACGAAGATATGCAAAAGCCTCTTCCGACGGTCAGTTGCAAACACACAAAGTAACCCAATTAATCATATTCCTATGTTAAGTTCAAGTTCCAATTATGGCTACCCACGCCCGACAGGTATATTCCTATCCTGTAAGGAAATCTATTAAAGGGTTATCTATCATCAAGGAAGATCGTGAGCTATTGAATCTAAGGCTGAAACCTAAAATTTCTTTTCAAGTTCATTTTAAGTTTACCACCTTAAATCAATTATTAAGCATGTTAATATTGTGTTTCATCACTTCCCTAGAATAAAAATAAAATACTGGGGGTTAGGGGATCCACCTTTACTAATTCTAATTTAGAAATCTCCTTTATTATAATATAGAAATTATCAGTGATATTACCAACCGACCATACATGCGGTATCCTCATTAAGTCAGATTTTCAATTAAGTCCAACCGACCATAAATGCGGTGTTATTATTTGTCCATAAACCAGCCATATAGGCGGTAATCATCTATCACCTAAAGACCGGCCATATAGGCGGTGTCACATTATGTCAAATAAATAAAACCAGCCATTAAGGCGGTATAACCTTTAGTCCATATTATTAAATTATAATTTCCATATTATAATTAAGGGAGATTAATCTAAACTAAAATAATAAAAGCTTCACCCTTCCCCCAATAGAAATTTAACTACTAAACATAAAAGAAAAGAAAAGAAAAGAAACTACTACTATTACTGAAAATAAAAATGCATAAATTAAATACTGAAAATAAATACAAACAAGATGCAATCCTTAAATTCCTTACAAAAACCTAAGGAAAACATGAGAATTACAAATGAAATGGCTTGGTATTTATAGGAAAATCTAATGGCTTCCACCAATTTCTCCACCAATTGCTCCACCAAACATGGCACCAAAAATGGCATCAAACATGACACCAAACATGGCACCAAATCCTCCACCAAACATGCAACCATGTTTGGTGGAAATTTGACAATTTTTATTTATTTATTTGCTTTGGAAATGACTTTAATAATTACACATAACACACTTCCGGATATTTCATCAATTTCCTTCATGTAATCGTCAGAATTGGAATTTCCGAAACTGTATTTCATTAGGACGCATTTTCAAGTTTCCAATCTCCAAAATCAACAAAATGTCAAGTCCAGTTTTTGCCCTTATTTGACCCATATTTCGTCCTAAATGATTCCATTAAGTCCTAATTTTATTTTATCTGTAAAATAAACTAAAACACATCAAAAAATTTATCAAACCCGAGAAACTAAACAAAATATTAAGTAAAAGAGGCGGTAAATATTGATATATTTTCCGCTCATCACGGGACCTTCATTATTTTACCATGTAAAGTTTGATGGTTTTACCACCCTAGATTGGTGTTAATGTGCAATGATACTATATCCCACCAACATAGGGTGCAACATAATCTTTTAAAGCTATTGGTTCTTCAGTCGCCCATTGGGACTCCATTATTTGGAATACCTAATAAATAAAAATAAAAAGAAACAAAAGTAATAATAAAATATAAATATAAATAAAAAGAAGGTCTAACTAAAATTAAGATTGATTACTCTAATATTAACAAAAATAAATAATTTGTTGGCAACAACGTCAAAAACTTGATAGTGATTTTAGATAGCACGCAAATGCACATATCTTACAAGTAATATAAAAAGATATTAATCCCATGAAGAATTGTTATTAATGTCACATATCAAAGTTTTATCAATCCTAATCTTATTTAGACCAGCGATTATGATGAAAGAGTTGTTAACTAAGTAAGTTAATGTAAAAACAAAAAAAATTTAAATAAGAATAAATAGTAAGATAAGAAGAACCTATGATTATAAATTCCCCTCAATATTACCTTAAATCAATCTCATCTCTTTATAACTGATCAAGTATGATGAATTATTAACTTAGAACACAAAATTATCTACAAGCCTCTTCCTATGGTCACGTAGAAATGCCCAACTTAGTTCAATTATCTATATTCATATGATAATTAATCTCAGAAAAACTTGTTATGATCATGTTCTAATTATGGCTACGCAACCCTGCAGGTATATTCATATCATATACAGAAATATATTCAATATAATGAGATCACATGTTATCAACTCCCAATGCTAAACCCAAATTCATTTTTCAAAGTTCATTAGGGTTTATAGTCCGGAAGATAATAAAGTATTTGTATCGACAAACGCTATATTTCTTGATAACGACTATATGAGGGAGTTCAAAACTCAAAGTAAAGTGTTACTTGAGGAGTTACTTGTTGGTTAGATAAGTACACCAACGTCAATAATAGTTGACAGAAGTATAACACCTTCGACATCTGAACGTCAGATACAAGCATATCAGAATGATCTGCCATATAGACACAATGAGAGTACTGTACGACAACCTGAACACTATCTAGGAGTTATAGCGGCAAAATTTATTACATCCGGTGATGGTATAGATGATCCATTGACTATCGTAGTACAATGGATGATTCTGATGAAGAAGAATGACTCAAAGCCATAAACCTCGAGATGGAGTCAATGTATTCAAATTCAGTCTGGGAACTTGTAGACCAACCTGATGGGATAAAACCCATAGGTTGCAAGAATCTATAAGAGAACGAGAGAAGCAGATGGGATAGTATAGAATTTCAAGGCTAGGTTAGTGGCCAAGGGTTATACCTAGAAAGAGGGAGTCGACTATGAGGAGACTTTCTCCAGTAGCAATGCTTAAATCCATTCGCACTATTCTTTCCATTGCCGCATATTATGACTATGAGATTTTGCTGATGGACGTCAAGATTGCAGTCTTGGATGGCAATCTTTATGAGTGTATCTATATGGTACAACCAGAGGGGTTCATAGCCAACGATCAAGAGAAAAAAGTTTGCAAGCTACAAAGGTCCATATATGGACTTAAGTAGGCATCTCGATATTGGAATATAAAATTTGATACCATGATCAAGTCTTATAATTTTGAGCAAAACGTCAATGAGCGTTGTGTACACAAACACGTCATTGGCGGAAAGATGGTTTTTCTCATTTTGTACGTCCATGATATTTTACTCATTGAAAATGATGTAAAAATATTATCGAACGTGAAATACTGGCTAGCTAACCAATTCCAAATGAAATATTTGAGAGAGGTTGGTTATGTAATTAGGATCCAGACTCTTCGAGATCACAAGAGATGATTGTTATCTATGTCTCATGCATCTTATATCGACAAGATCCTTGTACGATTTGGGAAGCATAATTCTAAGAAAGGCAATTTTCCTTTCCAACGTGGAATTCATTTGTCAAATGAACAGTCTCCTAAGACACCTCAAAGAGTTGAGGAAATGAGAGATATCTCATATGCCTCAGCAGTTGGTAGTCTGAAATATGCTATGTTATGCACGAGACCAGGCATCTGTTTTCATTGGGAGTAGTCAGTAGGTTTCATTTTAACCCAGGATTATATCATTAGGTGGATGTGAAACACATTCTCAAGTATCTTAAGAGAACGAGAAATTATATGCTTGTATATTCTGATGAGGATATGATCATCAGGGGATATACAGACTCTGATTTTTAGAAAGATATTTTTCTAGGAAATCAACATATGGATCAGTGTTTACCTTAGGTGGTGGGGCTATTGTCTGTAGGAGTATAAAGAAATCTTCTATTGTTGATTCCACCATGGAGGCTGAGTATGTAGCATCTTGCGAAGCAGCTAAAGAAGCAGTTTGACTCCGAAAATTCTTGGGAGATATGAAAGTTGTTCCAGATATGGATAAACCACTCACACTTTATTATGATATTAGTGGTGCAGTGGGGAACTCCAAAGAACCAAGAAGCCACAAAATATGAAAGCATATAGAGAGAAAATATCATCTCATCAGGGAGATAGTACATAGATGAGACATTTTTATCACGAACATTACATCCGCAGAGAACCTGACTGATCCGTTTACACAGACCTTGTCAGCTAAAGTGTTTGAAGGTCACCTAGAGGGTCTAGGATTACGTGACATGTCCCATTTTCTCTAGTGCAAGTGGGAGATTGTTGGGATATATGCCCTATCCTTGATTACTTATGTGCCTTCAGACTTAGTGTATGAGTGTCATACACAAGAGGATTTAAGACTAAAGTTAGTAATCTAAAATAGTCCATAGAGAGCGAACAAAGCAGGTAATTTATTTGTGGTTTATCTATATCTACGGTCTATTCTATAATTGTATGTCGACCTTGATCCGAGATCATTTATATGGTGACATGAGAATGCAAGCACCTTATATGATGTGATCATATATGACTGGACCCATATAGAAATGAATTTATTATAATATCTGTAAAATAAAGAAATTCATTTCAATCTACAAGATAGCCATATGTAGATTGATATGAATCCTGAGTGTACTATGAACTCTTGCATGGCAGACCATATCTTTTGATTTACAAAGGTGAGGTTGGGGTAGAAATTCTGACCAATAGCTACGTACTTTGGGGACATAGTTTGGTGTGTAGATAGAGATGTTTTACATATATATGAAGTTCACTCCTTCTTATGAGAAGTAGATGAGTATCTTCCTTAAGGGTTGATTCAGTATTTGAACGATTAGATCACTCAAGTCTTTCTATTACAAATAGAAAGATTAATATTCATAATGGTTATGAATACCATCCATTAAAGAATCAATAGTACTTAAGGTAAAAAATTAGAGGGGTATAACAAATATTTTGACCCAGCTCTAATTATAGGATACTAGTGAAGGGTCAATCTGTATGCAATGATTATATCGATGGACACCGACGTAGTTCGGCTTATATAATATATCTACAGCGACAAGAGTGCAGCTTAAGATTTTTAGTGGAATAACCTAAAATTAATAATTTTGAGTATTTAATTAAAGGTTAATATTATAGGATTATTGGACCTCGGAATTGTAGGTCCATTTGATCCCTGTGCTTGGTCGATATATTATAACAAATCATATCATAATTAGAAATTTCAATTATCACATGCATGATCTATCAAAGTCATGCATGTATTTTTACTTAATTGGCTTCTCTGGCATCACCGAACTTGCCTAGATTTGTTGCAGTCTGTTTGTTGATATATGTGGGCCCTCTAACACTTTGATCGGTCCTAGATTTCATTCTCAGTTGTGAGAGTGGATGGACTGGTAGGTATCCAATTCATTTTTTTGGTTGGAATACATTCCCTCTTGTAATTTTAGATAGACCCATTGGTCTCCCAATTCATTCAGGTGGTTAGGGTTCATTCCCTACTATGATAATGGATAGACCTACAGGTCACCATATTAATTCAGCTTATTGGGGTTCATTCCCTACTATGATAATAGATAGACCCACCGGTCTCCAAATTCATTCGGCTGGTTGGGGTTCATTTCATGTTGTCTTGTGTCACTACCTGACTCATTTCCATTGCTATTTGGGTGCTCATCATGTGAGTTTGATGTTGAAAGGAATAGTTTGCCTCTTTTCATGTCTGGCCAGATCTTATTTCCTTGTATGTCCGACTGGGTATAAAAATATGTTCAGTCGGATTTTATTTATGAACATGTGTAGTCGGACATTCTTCGGGGATTTAAAAAGACATGATTCTTTTCACTTCGTCACCGAGGCCCAAATACGGAGAAAAAACACCTCTACCCAGCCATCGTTGCCCCAAAACTCATCTCCGACTATTTTCTTCTCAATAATCTTTCAAAATGTCATTCCTCACACTCCTTGCACCTACTCGTGCACCTGAAGACCGTATTTCCCATTTGTTTCAACTCTGGATCACGCGCGTGAGAAGACATTTGACCTCAAGTACAGAGATATCATCCCCACTCTTCTAGCTTTGGGGGACCTCAGTTGTTCCTATGTTGACTTGCTAAGCCTTTTTCCCTTTTATTCATTTGCGTGTTTCTGGATTTTAGGTTTCGATTTATTTTTGGGCGAACTTTTTGTGAAGTCTGGCCCCAATTTATGTATGTCTTGTCAGACTTTCATTACATGTCCGGTTGGCTTTCCCTCAATGTCCGGTCACACGGCCTAATTTATTTTAAATATCTAGCCTCTTCACCATGCACTGTAGCTAATGTTTTATTATTACTTAAGGTTCTAATAATTCTGATTCCTCTTTTGTAGCTTGAGGCTTCCCATTTAAAAGTTGTCGGTATCTTGGCAATGTTAGAAAATGGTATAATGAACTTTCCCCTACTATGCATGCCCTGATTACTACTATCGGATTCAAGCCATTTATCCTTTGTATTTCTGTCCGGGCCAAAAAACATGAAAAGTGGGGGTTGTAGGTGCTGGGGGTGCGCTGGATGAATTCGACTCATACCCTCCACCTGCCAATTGGGGAGATGACCATCACTTCGGGGGATTTTTTCCTATCTGACTGTCATTCCTATTAAGGTCATTTTTTGGAGTTTGACTGCAGCCTCTATGTCCATACCGTTTGAGCTAGTTATTGTCATTGTCTATTGAGGTTCATTCCAGGGTTGTTGCATACGGGGAGTTGGGGGCCTACTAGGAGAGGAGGAACCAATCCAGCGAAGAGGGGATAGATCAGCTAGTGTGATCATTCCTTCTATACTTGTTCGGCTGCACCCTCTTTACTGATGCTGCCAACTCGGCCGATATGTGTCTTCTGCCCCCACTCTGCGATATGGCACTGTGCGAGAGTGGGATTAGGGCTCTCCTACTATGGCAGTAATATACCGAAGGTTGGATTAGTGCTTCCATAGTAGCTTTTATGTTCAGGGCTATGAGCTTCTGGTAGAGGTACACGCCCTTTTATCATGCTTATTCTTTTATTCCCATATGGTTGATGACTTACTTCGGCTTTTTCTATTGTCACGGGTCTGGGCATATGAGTTCGATATGCTAGTCTGCCCTTTTCTTATTTACCGTAGGTCTGGGCATATGAGTCCACAGTGGGATCTTCAGAATCCTACGATATGAGTGCGCACAGAGCTCGCCTTAATGGGCTCACTTGGAACACCGTGAGTCTTTTCCTTTACTTTTGATTCTTCTTTCTCTGGCTCTGACTAACACTCTCTTTTTCTTTTCAGATTGACACAGTTTGGTGGAGGACCCTCATCGATGACCTGCCAGAGTCTACTCGTTCTTTGTTCCAGAAGAACAGACTTCGCCTGTTTTGGGTACTGACCAGCTATTCTAGTATCTAGGCGAGCAAGTGTATTCATGGTATTTGGGCCCCCATGCTCGTTGAGTTTCAGCCTCTCCGCCACCTTCTATGTTTTTTTGTCTCTAGATCGACAGGGAGGATCTGATTGCGGTCTTGAATGGCTTGCCTGCTGAGTATCATTTGGTTTCAGCAGTGAGCCCACTCCGGTCTCCTTAGATCTCCACTGCTATCGGACCCTCACCAAGTTACCCAGATCTTTATCACTCTACTGAATTCTTTATTTTTTGAGCATTGTATTCTTTATGTTGACATGTCTTTTGATGTAGGCTAGCAGGAGAAGTTATGGGATACGCCGCTCGCGTCCACCTTTTGAGGTTAAGGAATATTAGGAATGGGTTGAGATGCCGGCAGATCCGATGCCATCTTCTTTTAGGCAATCTCGAGCCCGAGCTTTTTCTTCGGGAAGACTCCTTCTTCATCTTTGATGCTAGCCCCTTCTGGTATCATTCCTGGAACTATAGCATTTTGGCAGACCCGACCTACATGGTTTGTGGTGATACTGTGGTGAACGAGGTTCGCTCTCAGTACTTGGAGGGGATATAAGCGTTGAAAATTACACCTTCAGACACCACACATGTGAGTTTTTCTAATTGCTTGTTCTTTTTATTTTGTTGTGTTCCTGGTACTGATCAAGCTGTTTTCGCATGGCGCAAGCGGCGAAGGCGACACTAACCTTCTAGAGCTTCGTCCAACATGTACCTGTAGATAAGAGTTAGCATGTATACATGATTTCTTAACTTTCCTTTTTGTGTTTCTGATTACAGGATCTCCAGCATCGATATGACTCCTTACGTGACCGTTCCAGGTGGTGGGAGTTCCTCACGAAGGGGTTCCATTCTCGGCCTGTGTAGAGGGAGCCTAAGCCAGATCCCACGACATCCAAGGCTGAGGAATGAGAGTCTGATAAGAAGGATGATGTGTAGGGAGACTCTTCTGAGGATTATGATAGCTTTGATTCTTTTCTTTTTTCTTTTCTTTTGTGTTATGACAAGGATTGTGAACTTTTACGGTCAATAAAAAAACATCATTTTATTTCATTTTCTGAATTCCCATATCAACCAAATCTGACTGTGCATCCTGTATGTCCGCAAACCCATGGCCGAGCTAAAATCTACTTCTGCATAGGATATATTCGGCCATTTATATACATGTCCGATCGGATATGTGTGATGAACATCCAAGCTATAGGCTTGACATATCAAGCAAATCCGACTGTGCATATGTCCGACCAGCCATAATGTACAAATCTGGTCGTGCCACCTATATGTCTGATCGACTGTAGTGTACAAATCCGACCATAGTGGGAATTCAGAAAATAAAATAAAATGTTGTTTTTTATTGAACGTAAAAGTTTAGAATCCTTGTCTTAACAGAAAAGAAAAGAAAAAGAAAATATGGATAAAGAGTAGGCCTGAAATATCAAGCAAATCTGGTCGTGCCTCTTGTATTTCCGGCCTGCCATAGTTTACAAGTCCGACATGACATCTCTTGATGTCTTATGGTCTTAGGGTTCCTCATGAGTACGAGAATTCGGTTCTCATAAGGTACAATCCTTGGCAGTGCTATATATAGGCCTCGCCCTCACTTTATTTTCATCACCAAATAAGCTTTTCATCCATTATTTTCCATTTCTAAAGATCTTTCGAGATTTCTTCTCTTCTTCTGTACAGTCTTCCTTTTACAAGATATTCAAATGTTTTAGAAAAAGTCCAGCCGTACATTGGCATTACCTCTGACCGCTCTTTTTTATATCCAGCCACGTCTTAATTTCTCCAACTATTTCCATGGCTCGCACTCTGTAAGATCCTATTGTGTCCCTTATCCACGGGGTGTCTGATTGGTCACCCTCATATTTGGCCCAGATACCCGTTTTTCATTATCTCAATCGTGTCAAGGTGGACTACGTTTTCTGAAAGCTGCTTCATCATTCTAGGATACTGAAAATCATGTATTTGCTTCCACAATCCATGAGTTATGCTCTTTGTCCGATTTATTCCTCCTACCCATATGTCAATGCCTTTATTTAAGAGTCAATACCATGGAGAAGCTTGCGAGGCCTTCCTTTTTAGCCCTATCGAATAGAGAATGTAGTACCAAGTCCTTTGTCCACTAAGTTGAAAGCACTACATGATTTTTCTTCTAATATAGAGGTTAGATCTCAATGCTAGAGAAGCATGATCATGTTCTACATCTTGGCCCGATATGTTTTAGCGGGTCGTGATAACGGGAGAGGTGACTATCGAATGCTTCACATCCTTCAGTGTATTATATACGGTTATGATCCATCTCATATTATCTTGGCTGATACTCTTAACAGCTTGGACAAGGTCAAATGAAAACCTGCCAGCTAATTTCTGGGAAGCCATTTACTCTTATAGATATGTCCAAAATTTTTCCTAAGCTGTCCTTTCACATTTTCAGCCCAACATGCCGCTCTAATTTTGCATGAGCTGCCATTTTAGCTTTTCAACCCAACGAGCTAACACACCCATTTTTTAGGTATGGTTATAAGAAAAGTTGAAGCTCATTGCTCCCTTTCCAATCTCTATCCTTTTTTTCCCTACGGTCCACGGCATCATCTAGCCCTTGCCATGGTGAAAAAAAACCTTTCTCATGGTGTGTGGAAGAGCGACTGTAGCAAGTATCTGAAGTAGAGATTTTGTAGATGTGCCCTTGGTGGCGTCTCAACCATGTTAGTACAGAATTCTTTGGTCACTGCGTCTCTCTCTCGGGTCTCCATACCAACTCATTTTACCTTCTATCCTGGCTCTGTCAGTAATACAGACGTCTCCCACATCCTGCCCTTGAGATGCGTACTTTCCAAGGTAGCCTTGTGTCCCACCGTTTTTAGACCGCTTCCGTGAAAAGTGGGCTCAAAGGCGTATCTGGATTGTCATTACTACATAGTTTTCTAGTATATTAGATAGACATGAATATCCGGTTGGTCCTTCTACTTCGGGTGCTGTATTAAAGAGACAAAGATGATGATCTATGCATATTTAGCTTGAACTTTCAATTTTTGCAGAATATTACATTTCAAAAATATTTGAACTTTTATTTTAATAAAACATTAGCATTCTTTCTTTGTACATGTGTGAATACATTAATTGTTTTAAGGAGTGCCCATGTTGTTAACTGTCCCTTTCGAATTTTTCAATTAATAATTTTTCACTCACTTATCCATATCTTTTGCCTAAACCATTTCCAATTTAGCGGGATGTGCTCTAACTTTTGCCTAGGCTGTCTTTTGAGGATTTTCAACCTAGTGAGCTTTTTTCTCTTTTTTATGCAAAATATTTCTTCAAGCTATCTATGTTGATGGGCTCTGTGAACTCATTTTCTTTTAAGTCTGATAATTTCTCATTCTCAATTCTCTCATTCTTTAAAATTTCTTTAACAAAAAATAGCAAGCTTATCTGAGAACACCATGTCAAATGTGCCAACCCAAGAGAGCGGCTCTAGTATCGGTACACGGAGAAGAGAAGTTAAGCTCGTTCCTCCGATATTTTCAAAATTCATTTTCATTTAGTCGATACTGAAAATAAAGGTCCAAGAGCAATCTACAACTATTGTGGGATTTCTTACAAATTTATTGGTGGATATGGCAATATGAACAAGCACTTGGAAAGACACATGCCCGCTGAAATTGCACTTGATACAACGCAAACTCAAGTGACCATGTACGCATCATCTAGTAGAGATATGAGTTCTTTAGATTTATTTAAATATTCTGATGCTAAAAATAGAGAAGATTTTACTAAATTAACTTGTATGGCACATATTTCTTTAAGTTTTGGTGAAAAAATTGCTTTTATTAATTACGTTAAGAATGCTTTAAATCATGCTGCTTATAGAATGACTAGAAATACAACAAAACATCACATTTTTAAATTATACAAAGACGGTAAAATTATTTTAAATGAAACATTTAAAGATATTAAAGGTCGTCTTTCTATTTGTTCTGATATATTAAGTGACCATGGCGAACACACTCATACATGGGTGTGACTTGTCATTGGATTGATGCATCATGGAACATGTAAAAACGACTTATTGCATTTAGAGTTTTTGATGAACAACATACTGCACAAAATATTTATAGCATTATGAAAGTAATTTTTTATGATTATGCTTTGTTAGGTAAAATTTTAACAATTGGTTTTGATAATACATCCGCAAATACTGGATCAATTAAAGATTTAACGGAAATATGCCAACCAAATTTGGGGGGTCGATTTTTTCATGTTCGTTGCGCATGTCATGTCCTTAATTTATGTGTTCAAGATGGTCTGACTTGTTTAACACCTTTCATTGATCCTATTAAGATTGCAATTAATTGTATTTAGTAATATTCTCAAGTTAGGAGAGAATGGGCAAAGTTTTGTAAACTAAATGGTAATAAAGTGATAAAATTTTCACAAGATGTTCCAACACTTGTTGGAATTAAACTTATTTTCTTTTATGTCAAGCTTTCCAATATAAAGATGCATTATGTAGTTTATTCCTCAACATGGTCAACATATCACACTTTTTCCTAGTCAATGAGATATTTGTGAATTTTTTTAAATATTTTCAAAGTTTTAACGATGCTAGAAATGTTTTTAGTGGAGTTTATTATCCTACAACACATTTATTTCTTGTTGAAAATTTGAATATTGTTGGTACTCTATTTGAACATGTTGATAGTTTTGATCATAATGATATTGTTTTGCTTGAAGCTATTGTTGTTATGAAACAAAAATAGTTGCATTATTTTAGAGACATTCCACTACTTTATCTTATTGCCACGGTTTTTTTTATCCTAGATGTAAAATAGAAGGTTTGAATAGTATCTTATAAGCTTACTACGGATATTTAGAAATAGATGATAAAATTGATATTACAAGAATAATAGCTAAAATAAAAGATGATTTAAACGATTTATTTAATGATTATGTTAGTAGATATAACTTGCAATCGGTAGGAAAATCTAGTAGTAGCGAACACACAATACAATCAAGACTTAGCGTATGTGATCGTTAGTTACTACACGAAATAAAAAACATAGGGATAACATGACTAACAACCCGGAATTTGATAATTATTTATCTACCAATTTCGAGTTTCCTACTGAAAGTTTAGTGAATAGAAATTTCCAAATCCTTGAATGGTGGAACCGACATCAAAATGTATATCATGTATTATCAATTATTGCTAAAGAGTTATTGGCATCACTTGTTTCCACCGTTACGGTTAAGCAAGCCTTCAGTATGTGAGACAATATATTGGAAGCGAGATGATCTTCATTACATCTAAGCACTTTAGAAGTAACAACATATGTGGATGATTGGACCCGAGATGATCTGAGGCAACAAGAAGATGCCCCCGATAACTTTGAAGACTTGTTTGACAATGCATCTGCAATCGGAACAGAAGTTGAAGGATCAACATGCACTGATAATGATGATTGATCAGTAAATAATTGTAAATTATAATGGGGAACTATCTTAAAATTATAATGGAACTACGTGAGCTTTGATTCCTCTCACCCCTGGAGGATACGTAGGCAACTTAAGTTTTTAAGACTTTAAGTTCAAGCTCTTTAATTTAATATTTTTATTAAGATAAGAATTTTATTTGTAATTTAATGTAATCTAAATTCAAATTCATAATTTTAAATAAATTTTTAATCTCATATTTAAAAAAATCATTATTAAAATTTGAAAAAAAAAATTAAAAAAATTAAAATAAACCGAATGGAACCGAAACCGAAATCGGAATCGAGCGGTTCGATTCCGGTTCTAGTTTCAGTTCCACATAAGTGTGGAATCGAAACCAAATTGGAATTATCCGGTCCGGTTCTGGTTCCACAATTGTGGAACCGAGAACCGAATGGTTCGATTCCTGTTCGGAAACAACCGAACAGATAGCCAGGTCTATCGAAGCCAGACATAGTGACACCATTGACTTCTCAAGGTTTTGGAGTTTCTTGATAGTTAGCCTTCACAAAAAAGTTAGTCAGCTTCATCATTTTTTTCTTGGGTTTTGCATCTTCTCCATCGGAACGGCACCCAATCCTTTTCTTAGTAGTTTTCCCCTTGATATCTGGCAGTGTACTTACAAATTGACCTCGGGCTTCAAGCCCGATTTTGGTTTTGTACTTCATCTATTCCATGATCCCAGCTACCTTAGGATCTACCTATTCCCCAAAGTTTACTACAACCTGGAGCCTTATAAAATGCTAGGCTTCCAAAATGGCCATAACATTATCCGCTTTAGTCGATATGGTGACAATCTCTCATTTATGTGGGAATTTGATTACTTGGTGCAGTGTTGAAGATACCCCTTTAAGCTTATGAAACCATGGTCTGCCCAAGAGCAAAATAAATATAGCTCGAATGTTCAACATTGTGAATTCAGCCTCATCTTTGATTGGGCCCACCTTGACCAGGGCAAAAAAAAGTCCTTCTATTCCTCCCTTACTTTCATCGTAAGCCTGTCATGTCAGAGAGGATCAGCTCCTCTGGCCGGATGCCTAGCCTAGGCAGTATCTTCAGCGAACAAACATTAATAGAAGATCTATCATCCATCATTACACACGATATCCTTTAGTCTCTAACTTCGGCCTTGATAAATAGTGGTCAGTTATTCAATATGGAGCTCTTCTTTGGAGAAGATTATCACTTGCTTGCTTTCTTTATGCATAGATTTGATGACTGCGATTGGATTTGTGTCATCTGGTAGCATTATCTTTCCAAGAACTTTTACCATGGCCCTTCTGTGCTCTTGAGAAGAACACATCAATTCCCATATACTGATTTGTGCTAATGATTTCTTTAGCTACTGGAGCACGATAATTTCCTCTATTCTTTTCCTTCCTCATCTTTCTCTTCCTCTCCTACTCATTTTTTGTGTTTGGTGGCATCATCGTAGAACCGACCACTCCTAGTCATCCCCTTGACTTCTTTCATATCAATATTGGAGAAGTCTTCCCAAAACTTATCGCATTCACCAAACTCACTATCTTGTTGTCCAATATTCCTATGACATGGGTCTACTAGTTAAAGGTGTGTAGGACATGTTCTTAGGTAGGCTAGAGTTTATCATGTCTGTAGGTGGTGGGACGATGTGAATGTTAGGTTGAGGTTTCTGTTGGTGTTGGTTTGGTTTTTTTTTTGGGTCAGAGATTTTGTGGCTTTCTATTAGGTCTTGGACTTCATGTTTAAGACAGGTGTAATTTTCAAGGTCGTGGCCATTTTGTTGGTGGAAGTGGCAGTATTGGTTTGGGTTAAAGTAGTGGGGTACATGGTTTGGTAATAGTTTAGGTTCTAACGGTTTCAGTAGACATTGCTTCTTCAGTTTCTCAAAAACTTTTGATAGTAGTCTGCCAATGATGGAAAATCTCTTATTCCTTATCGTTGCAATCTCAGCGGATCCGGCCTTTGTTCCAGAAGGCCCTTCGTGTTGGGGTTTTATACGGAATTACAGGGTTAGCGTGGCGGAACGCGGAAAACAGAATTTTCCGATTTCAAAACTTTTTCTTGGAACAATTAAACAAACTTATTTATTTAATTAACCAATACTTAAAATTTGAAATATTAACCCAAGAAATCAAATTTATATTAATTGCCGAATTGCCCACATATTTTACAATTTGATCATTTTGGTCCTAAATTGTCAAATACATATTTAATTGATTACAAATCAATCCCAAAATGATTTATACATGTCTAATACATGAAAATACAATTTTTAACACAAATCCATTTTTTTTTGAAATTGCCGAGAACCCCAATTTTTTTCAAGATTTGTAATTTGGTCATTTTTGGTTCAAAACACATCAAGATCAAATCCAATCAATCCAAAATTTAATATACATCATATATACATCAAATTACACACATATATGAAAAGCCCCAAAATTGGATTAGGTTTAGAACCCTAATTTCATAAATTACACCAATTGCATGATTTACACTAAATTGATAAAATTCAACACTTTAATCAATCCAGTAATTCACCAAACAAGTCTCACCATCATGAAACAACTCAAGAAGAATTCTAGGTTATTTATGAATGGTTAAGAAACTCTAGAATGGCGACTTCACCATCAAATGGCTTAAAGAATACTAAATGAACAATTTCATTCAATCTTTAATTAATATACATGCTCATCTCTCAAACAAGATTACAACCATTTAAATTACAAACTAAAAGAGTGGAGATTAAATCTTAGAAACACAATTGAAGATAAGAATAATAGAAATAATTTCTATCTTGAAGGATGTTGAAAATTACATATAACAATCAACTTTTGCTTTGTTTTTCCTTTGATATCCTTCAAAACTCTCTCAACTCACTTTGTAATTTTATAGTAACTTGTGTGTATTTTTTAAAATGAAAATAAAATAATTTTTTCAAAATATTCATACCATGGCCGAATTTCACAATAACAAAAATAAATAACAATTATTTAAATTTTGTTTAATTTCTATTTGTCCAAGTTTACAAAATTAAAACATAGCATTTACCTTTAATAAAGTGAACTAAGAAATGGACCTATAGAATGAAGCCATTAAAATGTGAAAATCATTACTTAACATATTTATTATATAAATTAATTTAATTATTTAACAATTAAACAATTAAATAATAAATATAAATATCTTAAATATATGTATTATATTTACATTAAATATCTCAAATACATATATTAATGATATTGATCAAATATCAAAATTTGATATTTAATTAATGTGTATTTAATAAAGTCAAATATAAAATATAAATACACATTAATTTGGAAATGACGATTAGGTCTCGATTACTTGTATTTTTTGTTTAACCGTTAAACGAGTTATAAATAATCAGTATTATTCATAAAAGTTACTCTAGTGCTCTACGAGTATATTTCATTAGTAAGACTCTCTTGGTTCAAACATATTTGTCACGAAATAAAATTTCGTGTCCATAATCACCCACCCGTAAATTATGATGAACACTGATAAACTCTCTGAACCATACAGGTCGAGGTCACTGCATATGTATAATCCCCATGTCACAGTTATCCGGATTATTCCAGAGATATAGATACAAACGTCAAATCTCTATAGATATAATCACGTCGACGTTTCTATTAACAATCTCTTAATAACACTTAGAACTGATTTCAACAGTGTACCACAGGGCCATGGATTTAACAAATTGCTAATTCCATATTGAATACATATGCTCTTTACACAGAGCTGGCAAATCCTTTCTTGATACACACAGGATATCCTGAGCATTAGTCCACACCCAACGAATAGGTAGAGATCTGATCTAAATAGATCGGTGATGTGACTGTCATCTAAGTATGGAGGATAACTCATATATCCACAATGGTATCTCAAGTCAAAGAATCACTATGCTCACTCAACCCGAGAAGATTATTATTGACGTTGATGTACCACATCTACACGTCTATACGAGTCTCCAAGACTCATGGTTCATTGAGAAACCATCGGAATCCAAGATTCCAATATACGACATGTACCAGTCTCAACAGGTTTACTTTACTGACCAAGTAGTGTGAACCTTGACCAGGAACTGTCTAAGAATGACAACGTCATGATACAACTCAATATCAGTTGCGACACTTTTGTAACAGTATCATAACTAATCATTCTAAGGTCGGTTACGTCTTTACCGTATATAAAATGATGTTAGATAAAAGAAACTGTTTCTTTTATTCATAATAAAATGTTACATTAGTATTTACAAGGAAATACATAATAAAATTGTCGCTCAGAGCACCAACCCTAACAAAATCTCCCACTTGCTCTAGTGCCAATATCGATTGTATCTAATACCTATCGAATCCACATGTTTATCAAATAACTTCGGAGGTATGACCTTGGTAAGCGGGTCTGCTACATTATCTTCACTCGGTACCTTGCACACGATAATGTCCCATCGCAACACAATCTCTCGAATGATGTGGTACTCTCGTTCCACATGACTTCTGATGCGCCCTTGGTTTTTTTTTCTTGCGCAATGGCTCCAATATTATCACAGTATAACATAATCAGATTCTCGATAATTGGGACTACTCCTAATTCTGTGATAAAGTTCCTAACCAATACAGCTTCCTTTGCAGCTTCAGAAGCTGCAATATATTCTGCCTCTATGGTGGAATAAGATGTTGACCTCTGTTTGGAACTCTTCCAACAAACTGCACCGCCGTTAAGGGTAAACATGAATCCTGATGTATACTTTCTATCGTCAGGATCCGATTGGAAATAAGAATCTGTATACCCATTAACTTGTAGTTCGTTTCCTCCATAGATAATAAACTTATCCTTAGTACCTTTAAGATACTCGAGGATATGTTTAATAGCCATCCAATGGTCATTTCCTGGATTTGACTAATATCTGCTCGTCACACTAACCGGGAAGCTGATATCAGGCCTCGTACATAAGATGGCATACATGATGCTGCCCAAACACAAAGCATAAGGTTGATTAGACATTCTAATCTTCTCATCTTCAGTTTGCAGACACATCTTCTTCGAAAGATGTAAGCCATGTCTGAACGGTATGTTTGTTGTCTTATAGTTACCAAAATTATACCGTTTTAAGATCTTATCTATGTATGTTGATTGGGATAACCCAATAAGCTTCATTTCTCTATCTCTATAGAGTTTTATGCCTAAGACATAAGAAGCTTCACTCATGTCCTTCATGGAGAAATTCTTACAGAGGTAAGCTTTGACGCCTTGCATCATCCCGATATCATTCCCAATGATAAGGATGTCGTCAACATAGAGAATTAAAAATACCACCATACTCCCACTGACCTTCTTATACACACAAGATTCTTCTGAATTCTTGAGAAAACTAGACAATTTGATTATCTCGTCGAATCGAAGATTCCAACTGCGTGAAGCCTGTTTAAGTCCATAAATGGACTTCTTTAGCTTGCATACCATGCCCGAGTTTTCACTGGATGCAAAACCCTCTGGTTGTTCTATATAGATTTCTTCATCAAGAAATCCATTTAGAAAAGTTATTTTGACATCCATTTGCCAAATCTCGTAATCATGGTAAACGGCTATAGACAACTAAATCCTTATAGACTTTAGCATTGCTACTGGTGAAAAAATTTCATCGTAGTCGACACCGGATCGCTGCGTGTAACCTTTAGCTTCCAGTCGGGCCTTAAAGGTTTCAACCCTTCCTTCGGGCCCTCGCTTCCTCTTGTAAATCCATTTACAACCGATAGGAACATTTTCTTCGGGAAGCGGAACCAAGTTCCAAACTTGATTCTCATACATTAAGTCCATTTCGGATTTCATGGCGTCTTGCCACTTCACGGAGTCGATGTCCAACATCAATTCTGTATACGTAAGAGATTCAGTCTCTTCAATTAAGAGAACATCCAAACTCTTTTCTTGTATCAAATACAAGCGTTCATGAGGTCTAGATACCATTCGTGACCTAGAAGTGTGGGTGTTGAAGGTTATTCATCTTCTTGAACTTCAGGTTCCTCCATTGGTTCATTGGTGTCAGGTTGTACTTCATCATGTTCAACCTGTCTATGATCACCACCTTAGACAAAAATTCTAATTCTAGAAATTTTTCGAAGTGAGCTACGAACACATTTCGATGCTCGGTATCATAAAACATATATCCTTTCGTATTTAAAGGATATCCAACAAACTTAAACTTCTGCCCTCGAGGCAAAAGCTTATTATGCTGAGCCATCCTAACGGATGCAGGACACCCCCAAATCTTAACATAACTAAGATTTGGTTTCCTACCAGTCCATATCTCATACGGAGTCGTAGGAATAGCTTTAGAAGGAATCTTGTTCAAACGATGTGCGGCATTTAAAATATCATAACCCCATAAGTAATAGGGTAAATCTGTATAACACAACATCGATCAGACCATATCTAATAAAGTCTGATTTCTCATCTTTGACACTCCATTATGTTGCGAAGTGCCCGGAGGAGTATATTGAGCAAGAATCCCATTCTCCTTTAAATAATCAGTGAACTCTCCACTCATATATTCACCGCCTCGATTAGATCAAAGGCATTTAATATATTGACCAGTTTTTTTTTTCAATTTCATTTCGGAATTCTTTGAACTTTTCAAAGGTTTTCAATTTATATTTCATCAGATAAACATAACCGTACCGTGACACATCATCGATAAAGGAGTGGCTCATGGGACCATATACATCAGAATGTATGAGTTCCAATAAGTCAGTGGCTCGGTGTCCAACACCCGAAAATGGAGCTTTGGTCATTTTACCCTGAATACAAGATTAACAAGTTGGATAAGGTTCAATGGTGAGATCATGTATCAAACCATTCTTAACCAACTGAGTTAGATGTTTCACACCTATATGACTCAACCTCCTTTTGCTTAGCAGAAAAGCAGAGTCCGTTCAGTCTGGGAAGAAGAGAAGCATTTTTGAATCGATATTCGATATTCGATTTAAAAGACATGGATTATATCAGATTGTTTAAGTTTATTAATTCCAGTATTAAAGATATCTTGTGAGGTACGCAATATGTAATGACCATGCTTGTTTGGACAACAAAGGATCCGAATATTATTACTATCATATAAATACAAAGAATGATTCTTAATATTTACATTATATCCTTCAGTATCTAATACAAAAGGAGACATAATATTCGCCATACATCCTGGCACAAAATAACAGTCATTTAATAAAAGTCTCCCACTGGGTAAATGAATCTCGCATATGCCCACTGTAACTGCATCCAGAGAGTTGTCACTCCCGAATTTCAACTGCATCTCCCCAGATTTCAGCCGTCTACTTTCCGTCAGCACCTGCAACGTATTGCAAATGTGAATAGGACAAGAAGAATCTAAAATCCAATTAGATGTCATAGCTTCACAAGCCAATGAGATATCAATAATAGGAAAAATAAAAGTACCTGATGTCGATGCTTTTTAATTCCTTATTTCTGTAAAATAGTCCGGACAGTTTCTTTTCCAGTGCTCGACTTTCTGGCAGTGGTTGCACTTATCTTCATAAACTCTTTTATGCTTCGCTACCTTAGCCTGCGGAGGAATATTGAAACCTTTCTTCTTTTTTCCTTTTGTCTTCTTCCTCTTCGACTTGAATTGGGAAGAAGCAAAAAGTGAAGTGGGCTTCGGAAGGCAAGTCAGAACTCACTTACTTAAATCTTTCTCTGTTGTGAGAAGCATCATATTCAACTCACGGTAAGAGTAGTGAATCTCATTTATGTTAAAGTACATGAGGAACTAGCGATATGAAGCCGGGAGTGAACCGAGTATGACACTACGTCCCAGAGTTTCATTGAGAGGGAAATCATAGCGTCTCAATTACTCGATCAAATCGATCAAATGAAGCACATGCGGGCTAACAGCCTGCCCCTCATCAAGTTTAGAATGGAACAGTTCCATTGAAACTCTATGAACCACGATCTGTTTCTGGTTCATGAATAATTCACGAAGTTGTGCCATCATGCTATATGCATCGTGCATCTCAAAGTATGTCTTCTTAAGCTCAGAAGAAATAGAACTAAGTATGAATGATTTAACCCTTAAATCATCATCCTTCCATCTTTGGAAAGTCTCAAATTCTTCAGGAGATACATCTGGAGATATAGCAAGTGGTAATGGACCTTCCAAAATGTATCACAGCTTTTCGAAATTGAGGATAATCCTCAAATCCATATCCCAATATGCAAAGTTCTCAGCGCATTTTAGCTTATTCGTATCAAGTATACGAGCAAAAGGATTGGTCGGAGGTGCCGCCATTGCAAATCTATCAAATAGACAGTGAATCAACGGTTAGCAGATAAACAGATAAAACAGTTTCATATTATATCATAAAGAATTAACTAGATCATCGATGCCCCTCCCACTATTTCATGCAAAACTGTAATCCCCAAACATAATACAAAACATGTGATAATCAAATGATTACATAATAGTGAAAGGTGGACCCCATGAATATATTTTAACTCACAGCTTTGGCACATTCTCGCATACATATATTCATTAGGTAGACAACTCATTGTCGATCAGGGTTTTCGGTCTTGGTGGTTTCTCGTTGTGACAGCTTTGGCACATTCACAATGATGGGTACCAAGGTTAAACTTGTCAATGATAAATTTAAGATACTTGCGTAACCCTTACAGCTTTGGCACGTTCAGGATTCTGCTTTCGCTTGAATTTACCTAATATTAAACATATCTGATACAGATAAATTTCTACCGGCCATATCCTCATAGCTTTGGCACGTTCTTGGATATAGTCGCAAAAAATTTATCAATAAGCGGTATTGACAAGACGGACCAATTAATATGCAGCAAATACATATTAAATTAAAAATCTTATTTTTAAATATGGATTTTTCCGCAAAAGATGCTTTTACTTTATTTAATCAAAGTAAATAAACAGATGAATGCATAAAGAAAAGATTAAAGTAAACATTGAATTTTGAAGGCATAATCACATATCGGGTGTCCAGAATCAGACTCGCTCTGATACCATTTTAGTTGGGGTTTTATACGGAATTACAGGGTTAGCGCAGCAAAACGTGGAAAACAAAATTTTCCTATTTCAAAATTTTTTCTTGGAATAATTAAATAAACTGATTTATTTAATTAACCAATACTTAAAATATGAAATTTTAAGCCAAGAAATCAAATTTCTATTAATTGTCAAATTGCCCTCATATTTTGTAATTTGATCATTTTGGTCCTAAATTGTCAAATAAATATTTAATTGATTCCAAATTAATCCCAAAATGATTTATACATGTCTAATACATGAAAATATAATTTGAAACACAAATCCCAAATTTTTTTGAAATTGCCGAGAACCCCAAAAATTTTCAAGGATTTGCAATTTCGTCCTTTTTGGTTCAAAACAGATCAAGATCAAATCTAACCAATCACAAATTTAATATACATCATATATACACAAAATTACATCACATAAATGAAAATCCCCAAAATTGGATTAGGTTTAGAACTCCAATTTCACAAATTACACCAATTGCACAGTTCACACTAAATTGATAAAATTCAACACTTTAATCAATCCAATAATTCACCAAACAAGTCTCACCATCATGAAACAACTCAATAACAATTCTAGGTTATTTATGAATGGCTAAGCGACTCTAAAATGACAACTTCACCATCAAATGGCTTAAAGAATACTAAATGAACAATTTCATTCAATATTTAATTAATATACATGCTTATCTCTCAAACAATATTACAACCATTTAAATTACAAACTAAAAGAGTGGAGATTCAATCTTAGCAACACAATTGAAGATAAGAATAATAGAAACAATTTTTATCTTGAAGAATGTTGAAAATTACATACAGAAATCAACTTTTGCTTTGTTTTTCCTTTGATTTCCTTCAAAACTCTCTCAACTCACTTTATAATTTTATTGTAACTTGTGTGTGTTTTTGAAATTGAAAACAAAATATTTTTGTTAAAATATTCACACCATGGCCGAATTTCACAATAACAAAAATAAATAACAATTATTTAAATTTTGTTTAATTTCTATTTGTCCAAGATCACAAAATTAAAAGATAACATTTTCCTTTAATAAAGTGAACTAACAAATGGACCTATAGAATGAAGCCATTAAAAAGTGAACATCATTACTTAAGATATTTATTATATAAATTAATTTAATTATTTAACAATTAAATAATTAAATAATAAATATAAATATCTTAAATATATGTATTATATTTACATTAAATATCTCAAATACATATATTAATGATATTTATCAAATATCACAATTTGATATTTAATTAATGTGTATTTATTATTTAATAATATCAAATATTAAATACAAATACACATTAATTCGGAAATGACGATTATGTCCCGATTGCATGTATTTTCGTTTAACCGTTAAACGAGTAATAAATAATCAGTATTATTCATAAAATTTGCCCTAGTGCTCTACGAGTATATTTCATTAGTGAGACTCTCTAGGTTCAAGCATATCCGTCACGAAATCAAATTTCGAATCCATAATTCACCCACCCGTAAATTATAATGAACACAGATAAACTCCTGGAACCATACAGGTCGAGGTCACTGCATACGTATAATCCCTTCGTAACAGGTATCTGAATTATTCCAGAGATATAGATACAAACGTCAAATCTCTATAGTAATCCCTTAATAACACTTAGAACTTATTTCTACTGTGTACCACGGGCCCATGAATTTAAGAGATTGCTAATTCCATATTGAATACCTATTTTCTGTACACAAAGCTGACGGACCCTTTCTTGATACACAAATGATATCCTGAGAATCAGTCCACACCCAACAAACAAGCGAAGGTCTGAGCTAAATAGATCGGTGACGTGACTGCCATCTAAGTGTGTAGGATAACTCATATATCTAAATTGGTATCTTAAGTCAAAGAATCATTATGCTCACTCAACTCGAGAAGATTCTTATTGACGTTGATGTACCATCCATTAAGAATCTTCGGTGAGTCATTTAATGTTTATCCACTATAAACACCTACATGTCTATACGAGTCTCCAAGACTCATTGGTCATTGAGAAACCATCAGAATCCAAGATTCCAATATAAGACATGTACCAGTTTCAACGGGTTTACTTTACTGACCAAGTAATGTCAACCTTGACCAAGAACTGTCTAATAATGACAACGTCATGATACAACTCAATGTCAGTTGCGACACTTTTGTAACAATATCATAACTAATCATTCTAAGGTTGGTTACGTCTTTACCATATAAGAGGATGTTATATAAAAGAAACCGTTTATTTTATTCATAATAAAATGTTACATTAGTATTTACAAGGAAATATATAATAAAATTGGCGCTTAGAGCACCAACCCTAAAACTTCGATGGTTTTTCGATTCTAGATGTAAAACTTTTTGTTCTCAACTTTCTCTTCCTCAATATCCATAAAAGTCTCCCTAAATTGTTTAAAATAAAAAATCATTGAGGTTATCTTCCTCAGCTTGGAGGGCTTGGTGCCCTTGATGATCATTTTTATTTAGTCATTCTCTGAGGGTGGTGTCTATATTTTCAAAAATTGGCTTCTCGAGCAGTCAATATACTTCTTAATGTTTTCTTTCTGCTACTGTTTGGTATTTTCCAAGTAATGGAGTGATAAATCATGTTGGACAATTATGACCCATAGCGTCACTATTTGTACAGATCATGGTGTTGTTGTACAAATTAACTATGTGACAAAGGAGATTGCACTCTTATCATTTGTGATTCGATCACCTAGATATATAAATGATGAGAGGTCCCTATGATTTGTTCCTGGACGGAGAATGATATGAGATAGTAGCAGTCCACGAAGGATAAATCATTAAATATCCCTAGTCAGAGTATTATCGAGATTGGACATCGAGAAATACGTAAAATACTAGTATTACACTTGTGCGTGTTGTGAGGACACAACATCATAGTTCTCATATATTTGGGTATAGGATACTCATGCAAGTGTAATAGGAGGTTGTGTTTTACCGATGGTACGGGAAACAGCTTCGCTCTGGATAGACTCCCTCAGAATTCCATTGGTAGTATGACTATGTGTCTATGGAAGTCCGAAATCAGGGTAGGTGTATTTGGTCTTAACCTGAGACTTGCACCGCTAATACTTGATACAATCAACATACTTTGGTTGCGATCGTCCATGGCTTTAACAGGTTCTGTGTACGCCAATATTGGGTATATTGAGAATCGTAGTGTGTTGGGTGTGATGTCAAGACGGAAGTGTCACTCCAGTCATATGGATATTATGGTCACGTAGGATACGGTACTAGTACTCTTAAGTACTGCAGTCATCAGGATAAAGTGACAAGGTCATGTTTATCCGATTATAGAGACTAGTTACCAGACATCCGACAAGTGCTTCGTACGGGGCAGACACAATTCCAGCCCCAGGCCTAGCACATGATCATATGATACTGGACAGAAATACGCAATACTATGTATACTACGCCTGATATAGATCATTTATTCCTGTAAGGATATTTCCAGAGAATTGGGTAGGCATGACGTTTTGCTAGAAGCCAACCTTGTCTTATAAATCGGTATACACGTAGTACGAGGTACTTACATGTTCGGATAGTCCGACGACCGAATTTACTGCCAACATATCCGGGGATCTCATGGGTCGCTTCCCAAAGATTCACCGATGATGTATGACTCGCACTCAAAATTAATCTGGGATTAATTAGATGAGAGAGAAAATTAATCTGGGATTAATTGCGGAGATATTTTATTTGGGATAAAATATCAATTAAAGAGAGATAATGATTAATTTGGAATTAATCGATTAATTAATATATTCGATATATTAAACGAAATTGGATTTCGACATGGAATTGAAATTAGATTTTAATTCGGGTGAACGAGTTAATTTAGAATTAATTCGTTAGCGACATGAATAGTGATTTCGCTAGGCTTAATCATTTAATTATGACGCAACGGAAAATTCGTTAATTTAGAATTAGCGAACCCGAGCCCGGGATTATTTGCGAGCGCATTCGCATTTCGAATTCGAGTGCGGCACGCAAGTCAAATCAAGCGTCAAATCATTAGTCGCATCAAGCGTCAAATCACTTGTCACTTTGAGTGATGTGACTTGACAACTTGAATGATAGATGTGACTTGATGGGAGTTGTTGAAAGCTTTTTAAAAGCTTGAATGAAATATATTGTTTTTAATTACTTTGACTTTTGGAAAGCAAAGTGGGTATATGTTTTTTAGAAATTCATTTACCAAAATAATTACACATTTTTTCATCTCTCTCTTCTCTATTTTCTCTCTACATCTCACGCCCAAAGGGCTGTGTATTTTCTGGTTTCTGGTTTGCCAAAAAACCGTGAATAAGGGAAGCTTGAGTGTGGATTTTTATGGCAAAAATCAAGAGAGCTAGCACTCCGAGAGACATGCGAAGGTGATAGGGAAGTCCACCCATGAGCCGGGAATCGTTCGACGAAGCTTGGAGCTTGACGAAAGAAAAAAACCGAGCCAAACCAGTGGGCTGTGAACTGCCACTGCCGAACCAGTGAAGAGGAGAAAATCAGATTTTGTTCATCTCCGCGTCGCTCAACCGATCGATGTGAGTATTCCTCAACTTCGTTGATTTGTATTCGCATATATTTCATGCTTATTATTGATCTTGGGACCTTAATAGAAACCAACAAATCAATCTCATTATCTGTGAAATATTGGTCCAGGAAGGCGACTGCCAAAGCTCTCCAACAATGTTTTATCTTCTTCTCCAAATATGGTATCATACCACTAGCGCTCCCTCAAGTGACATACCAAACATTTTAAGCACTTGATGCTTGGTTAAACTGGTAGAACTCATTATTGATACATATTGGCAGAGATAAATATTTGGATCCATATTCCCTTTGAAATTTACCATGTCAGGCATTCTAAATTATTAATGCAGTTGTTATTCCAATGCCGTAGCATCATTGTCTAAAAGATCTTCATGTTTACCCTTCATCTTTTGGGCAACTGACTCTATTTGGTCCTTTAGCTTTTGGAGTTCATCTTGGGAATTGGCCATCCTGCTAGCATATTCAGCAACATCATCATTTATAGTAGGGATTTCTTAATCCATTCTGTCTATAGGCTCCATGTGCTTCCTCTCACCAGTCTCGGCTCATACAGCCTGGTGTGCCATCAAATTGGCCATACCATTGGCCAGAGTATGCAATTGTTCAACAATTCTATCCATGTTAGTGTTGGGGTTGGTGCTCACAGCGCCAATTCCCGGTTGTATTTCTTTATAAATACTTCTGTAAAACATTATTATTTGAATAATATATGCAGTTTCTATAATATAATGTATCTTTTAATATGGTAAAGACGTAATGACCTTAGAATGACTAGTCATGGTACAGTTGCAAAAGCGTCGCAACTGACATTGAGTTGTATCATGACGTTTTCATTCTCAGACTGTTCCTGGTCAAGGTTTACACTACTTGGTCAGTACAGTATATATGTCGTATACTGGAATATATGATTCCAATGGTTTCTCAATGAACCATAAGTCTTGGAGACTAGTATAGACGTGTAGGTGTTTATAGCGGATAAACACTGAACGACTCACCGAAGATTCTTAATGGATGGTACACCAACGTCAATAAGAATCTTGTCGGGTTGAGTAGCACTTGTGATTCTTAGACTTGAGATGCCACTGTGGGCACATGAGATATCTTCTACACTTAGATGGCAGTCACGTCACCGATCTATTAAGATCAGACCTCCGCCTGTTCGTTGAGTGTAGATAGATCCTCAGGGTGTCCTGTGCATAATAAGATAGGATCCGTTAGTTCTGTGTATCAGAGCATCGGTAGTCCATATGATTAGCAATCAGATAAAACCATGGGCCCGTGGTACAGTTTAGAAGCCAGTTCTAAATATTCTTTTTGAGGTTGCTAATAGAATAGTCGATTGGATAATCCCCATAGAGATTTGACGTTTACATCTATATCTCTGGGATATATCCGGATACCTGTGACAGAGGAATTATTCATTTGTCATGACCTCGACCTGTATGATTCAGCGAGTTTATCCGTGGTCGTCATAATTTACGGGTGGATAAATTATGGACACGAAATTGGATTTCATGACGGATATGCCGGAATCTAGAGAGTCTCACTAATGAAATATACTCGTGGAGCATTAGGGCAACATATATAAATAATATTGATTATTTATAAAGTCGTTTAAAGGTTAAACGCAAAATACATGTAATGGGACCCGATAATCATTTCCTTAATTTTTGTGTATTTGCATTTAATACTTGATTAATTCAAATACACATTAATTTATTGTCAAAATGAGATATTTGACTAATATCATAAATGAATATATGTATTTAATATTTAATGTAAATATTATACATATATTTAATATATTTGTATTTAATTAATTAATTGATTATTTAATTGTTAAATAATTAAATTAATTAAAGTATCGATATTTCATAGTTATGATATTTGTTTTAATGGCTAAGTTGAAATTGTTGACTTGGTTGAATTTATCATTAAAATGTAATGATCATTTAATCAAGTTGCAAGTTGAAATTCAAATGAAATTAAAACAAATTTCTTGTTAATTTCTTTTGGCAATTTTCGGCCAAGGCAAAAAAAATACACAAGTATATATTGTTTTGTTTCATTTAGGGTTTAATAACCTTTTCACTTTTTACCTAAAACTCCATTGAAAGAAGACATAGAAGCTTGAGAGAAAGAAAAGCAAAAACAAGGAAAAACTTGGAATTTAGTAAGTATTTCCAACTTGCCATTAGAGAGAAAAATGTTCCTCTTGTTGTGGTCTTCATCTTGTGATGTTCTTATGTTTTTCTATTCTTTATTCTATGTATTTTTGGAGAATGGAAGTTTTTGGAAAGGGTTGAGCATGTATAAAGATCATAGAATGTTACTAATAAGTTAATAAGTATTCTATTGATGGTTTGAGAAACTAGTTGCCATTCTAGAGTTATTGACCCACTCTTAGATGACCTAGAATTGTTCTATAATTATTTCATTGTGGTGAGGCTTGTAATGGTGTTTTAGAAACTTGATTCAAGTGTTGGTTTCAAGTTTCTGACCTTGTACCACCTTTTGGCTTTTCATTTATGTTGAGTATTTGGATTTGTATATGATGCATGTAAAATACTCTTCTGTTTGACTGTGGTCGAACCTAATGTGGTCGGCACTAATGTGGTCGGACCTAATGTGGTCGGCACTTATGTGGTCGGACCTCGTCTGGTCAGACCTAATGTGGTCGGCACTTATGTGGTCGGACCTCGTCTGGTCGGACCCAATGTGGTCGGCACTTATGTGGTCGGACCTCGTCTGGTCGGTATTTTGAATAGATTATTCATATTAGATATTGAATAATTTACTCGGTATTTTGAAAAATTTTTGAAATACGATTTCAGCTTGACCCAAGTTTCCGCTGCGCCCGACCCGAGAATCCCCTACAAAATGGTATCAGAGCGAGTCTGATTCTAGGCCCCCTAAAATGATTAGCTTTAATTAAATCATTGTTTAATCATGTTTTCTTGACTTTATACATGCTTATTATAATCTAATTTGGTTAGATTTAGGGTGTATGACACTAAGCGGAAAATCCCTAATTAATAAGGTTTTAATGTAATTATGTATTTGATGCATGTTATGTGGTCTGTCTTGTCAATATGGTTTATGAATACTTCTCTGTGACTGCATCTGAGATCGTGCCTCTGCTGTGAGGGTGTAGCCGATAGAGATTTATTTATACCAGATGTATATCAGATACTAGATAAATTCAAGCGAAAGCGGAATTCTGAACGTTCCCTAGCTGTCAGGATTACGTAAGTAACTTGAGTTTATCATTGACGAGTTTAACCTTGGTACGTCTCCTTGTGGGCCTGCCTTCGCAGCGACAACGAGAAACGACCAGGACCGGAAACCCAGGAGTCACTATTGAGTGATTGAAAAATGAGTTGTCTACCTGATGAATATATGTAGGCGAGACCGTGCCTCTGCTGTGAGCTGAAATATATTCACGGGATCCACTTTTCACTATTTGTATTTAATTTAAATATTAAATCTTTGTATTTTGTTTGGGGACTACAGTATTGAATGATTTAGTGGGAGGGGCATTTTTAGATTAAAAATCCATGATCTAGTTTATGCTTTTGATATTATATGAAACTACTTATTTTCTGCTAACCGTTTTTCGTAATCTATATGATAGATTGGTGATGGCGGCACAATCCACAAATCAGTTTGCGCGTATGCTTGATGCGAACAAACTGAAAGGCGCTGAGAACTTCGCTGACTGGGAATTGGATTTGAGGATTGTCCTCGATTCCGAATAGCTGGGATATGTTCTTGAGGGTCCATTGCCCCTTGTTGTGGGTGCGGATGCTCCGGAGGAGGAACGGCAAGTTTTTGAAACTTGGAAGGATGATGATTTAAGGGTTAAATCATACATCATTAGTTCACTGTCTCCGAAACTCAAGAAACAATACTATGGTATGCTAGATTCCTATAGTATGATGACGCGATTGAGACAATCGTTTGAGAACCAAGAACAAGTGATTGTTCACAAAGTCGTAATGGAGCTGTTCCATGCGCGTCTGGATGAGGGGCAAGATGTTAGCCCACATGTTCTTCAGATGATCGATTTGATCGATCAGTTGAGGCAACATAATCTCATCTTGAATGACATTCTCGGTAGGAGTGTCATTCTTGGTTCGCTTCCAGCTTCATATCACCAGTTCGTGATGTACTTCAACATGAATGGGACTGTCTGTACCTACCAGGAGCTACATAGGATGTTGCTCACGGCAGAAGAGGACCTTAAGAAGGGATTACCGACTCGCCCTCCTAGAACTACTTCTCTTTCTGCTTCTTCCCAAGGATGGTCCAAGGGAAAGAAGAAGAAGGCTTTTGGTCCTCAACAACAGGCGAAGATTGCTAAGCCCAAGAGGGCTTCTGAAGACAAATGCCACCACTGCGGCAATATCGGGCATTGGAAAAGGAACTGTCCTGATTACATCGCCCAGCTGAGGAGAGATATAACATCTACATCAGGTACATTTATTTTTCCAGTTATTGATTTATCTTTGGCTTGTGAAGCCGTTACATCCAACTGAATTTTAGATTCTGCTTGTCCCATTCACATTTGCAATTAGTTGCAGGTGCTGAAGGAAAGTAGGAGGCTGAAGCCCGGGGAGATGCAGTTGCGGTTCGGGAGTGGAGACTCTTTGGATGCAGTTGCAGTGGGAGTATGCGAGATCTCATTGTCGAATGGGACACTTTTGTTAAATGAATGCCATTTTGTACCTGGATGTGTAGCTAATATTATATCACTTTTTGTATTGGATACATAAGGCTTTTGTATTAATATTAAGAACAGTTCTTTATATTTATATGATAGTAATAATATTCAGATCCTTTGTTGTCCAAACCAGCATGGTCATTATACATTGCAAACTTCAAAAGATATATTAAATACTGGAGTTAATAAACGTAGTTTACCTGTAATTAATAATACTGAACTTTGGCATATGAGGCTTGGTCACATTGGCGTTAAACGCCTTACCCAATTGGTTAGGAATGGTTTGATACCAGATCTCACCATTGAATCCTATCCAACTTGTGAATCATGTATTCAGGGTAAGATGACCAAAGCCCCATTTTCTGGTGTTGGACACCACGCCACTAACTTACTGGAACTCGTACATTCTGATGTATGTGGTCCACTAAGTCAAACTGCTCACAGTGGTTATTCGTACTTTGTTACCTTTACCGATGATCTGTCACGATACAGTTATGTCTATTTGATGCGACATAAATCGGAAACCTTTGAAAAGTTCAAAGAGTTCCGAAATGAAGTAGAAAAAATAAACTGGTAAATATATTAAATACCTTCGATCTGATCGAGGCGGCGAGTATATGAGTGGTGAGTTCATGGATTATATGAAGGAGAATGGGATTCTCGCTCAATATACTCCTCCAGGTACTCCACAGCACAATGGAGTGTCTGAGAGGAGAAATCAGACTTTATTGGATATGGTCCGATCAATGTTGAGTTTCACAGATTTGCCCTATTATTTATGGGGCTACTCTCTTTTAACAGCTGCACATCTTTTAAATAAGATTCCTTCAAAAGCTGTTCCTACGACACCGTATGAGATATGGTTCGGTAGGAGACCAAATCGTAGTTACATTAAGGTTTGGGGTTGTCCTGCCTATGTCAGGGTGGCTCAGCAAGATAAGCTTTCGCCTCGAGGGCAAAAGTTTAGGTTTGTCGGATATCCTTCGAATACGAGGGGATATCTGTTCTATGATACCGAGCATCGAAATGTGTTCGTAGCTCGCTTCGCAAAATTTCTAGAAGTAGAATTTTTGTCAGAATGTGGTAATCATAGACAAGTTGAACTTGATGAAGTCCAACCTGAAAACAACGAACCAACGGAGGAACCTGAAGTTCGAGTAGATGAAGGACCTTCAACACACACACTCCGTAGGTCAGAAAGGGTATCTAGGCCTCCTGAACGCTTGTATTTGATACAAGAAAAGAGTCTGGATGTTCTCTTAGTTGAAGAGACAGATCCTTTCACCTATAGAGAATCGATGTTGGACATCGACTCCGTGAAATGGCAAAGTTCCATGAAATCCGAGATAGACTCAATGCATGAGAATCAAGTTTGGGACTTGGTTCCGCTTCCCGAAGGAATTGTTCCTATCGGTTTTAAATGGGTTTACAAAAGGAAGCGCGGGCCTGACGGTAAGGTTGAAACTTACAAGGCCCGACTGGTAGCAAAAGGTTACACGCAGCGACCTGGCGTCGACTACGATGAAACCTTTTCACCAGTAGCAATGCTCAAGTCTATTCGGATTTTGCTTTCTATAGCTGCGTATCATGACTACGAGATTTGGCAAATGGATGTCAAAACAGCTTTTCTAAATGGATTTCTTGATGAAGAAATCTATATGGAACAGCCGGAAGGTTTTGCATCCAGCGAAAACTCGGGTATGGTATGTAAGCTTAAGAAGTCCATTTATGGACTTAAACAAGCTTCACAAAGTTGGAATCTTCGATTCGACGAGATTATTAGATCGTCTGGTTTTCTCAAGAATTCTGAAGAATCCTGTGTGTATCAGAAGGCCAGTGGGAGCATGGTCGTATTTTTAGTCCTATATGATGATGACATCCTAATCATTGGGAATGATTTAGGTATGTTACAAAGCGTCAAAGCGTACCTCTGTAAGAATTTCTCCATGAAGGACCTGGGAGAAGCTTCATATATTTTAGGGATAAAACTCTATAGAGATAGACAAAGGAGGCTGATTGGGTTATCCCAATCAACGTACATAGATAAGATCTTAGAACGGTATAATTTTGGTAACTGTAAGACAGCAAACATACCGTTCAGACATGGGATTCATCTTTCTAAGAAGATGAGTCCACAAACAGAAGATGAGAAGGTTAGAATGTCTAACCAACATTATGCTTCGTGTTTGGGTAGCATAATGTATGCCATGTTATGTACGAGGCCTGATATCAGTTTCGCTGTTAGCGTAACTAGTAGATATCAGTCCAATCCAGGTAATGACCATTGGATGGCCATTAAACATATCCTCAAGTATCTTAAAGGTACTAAGGATAAATTAATAATATGTGGAGGAAATGAACTGCAAGTTAACGGGTTTACGGATTCTGATTTCCAATCGGATCCCGATGATAGAAAGTCTACATCTGGATTCGTATTTACCCTTAACGGAGGTGCAGTTTGTTGGAAGAGTTCCAAACAGGGATCAACAGCAGATTCCACCACTGAGGTGGAATATATTGCAGCTTCTGAAGCTGCAAAAGAGGCTGTGTGGATAAAGATCTTTGTCACATAATTGGGAGTTGTCCCAAGTATCGATAATGCGATCCCGTTATACTATGATAATACTGGAGCCATTGCACAAGCAAAGGAACCGAGGGCGCATCAGAAGTCTAAGCATGTGGAATGCAAGTACCACATCATTCGAGAGATTGTGTCGCGAGGGGATATTGTCATGTGCAAAGTACCGAGTGAAGATAATGTAGCAGACCCGCTGACGAAGGCCATACCTCCAAAGTTGTTTGATAAACACGTGGAGTCGATGGGTATTAGATACAATCGTTATTGGCACTAGAGCAAGTGGGAGTTTTTGTTGGGGTTGGTGCTCACAGCGCCAATTCCCGGTTGTATTTCTTTATAAATACTTCTGTAAAACATTATTATTTTGAATAATATATGCAGTTTCTATAATATAATGTATCTTTTAATATGGTAAAGACGTAATGACCTTAGAATGACTAGTCATGGTACAGTTGCAAAAACGTCGCAACTGACATTGAGTTGTATCATGACGTTGTCATTCTCAGACTATTCCTGGTCAAGGTTTACACTACTTGGTCAGTATAGTAAACCTGTTGAGACCGGTACATGTCGTATACTGGAATATATGATTCCAATGGTTTCTCAATGAACCATAAGTCTTGGAGACTAGTATAGACATGTAGGTGTTTATAGCGGATAAACACTGAACGACTCACCGAAGATTCTTAATGGATGGTACACCAACGTCAATAAGAATCTTGTCGGGTTGAGTAGCACTTGTGATTCTTAGACTTGAGATGCCACTGTGGGCACATGAGACATCTTCTACACTTAGATGGCAGTCACGTCATCGATCTATTAAGATCAGACCTCCGCCTGTTCGTTGGGTGTAGATAGATCCTCAGGGTGTCCTGTGCGTATCAAGATAGGATCCGTCAGTTCTGTGTATCAGAGCATCGATATTCCATATGATTAGCAATCAGATAAAACCATGGGCCCGTGGTACAGTTTAGAAGCCAGTTCTAAATATTCTTTTTGAGGTTGCTAATAGAATAGTCGATTGGATAATCCCCATAGAGATTTGACATTTACATCTATATCTCTGGGATATATCCGGATACCTGTGACGGAGGAATTATTCATTTGTCATGACCTCGACCTGTATGATTCAGCGAGTTTATCCGTGGTCGTCATAATTTATGGGTGGATAAATTATGGACACGAAATTCGATTTCATGACGGATATGCCTGAATCTAGAGAGTCTCACTAATGAAATATACTCGTGGAGCACTAGGGCAACATATATAAATAATATTGATTATTTATAAAATCGTTTAAAGGTTAAACGCAAAATACATGTAATGGGACCCGATAGTCATTTCCTTAATTTTTGTGTATTTGCATTTAATACTTGATTAATTCAAATACACATTAATTTATTGTCAAAATGAGATATTTGACTAATATCATAAATGAATATATGTATTTAATATTTAATGTAAATATTATACATATATTTAATATATTTGTATTTAATTAATTAATTGATTATTTAATTGTTAAATGATTAAATTAATTAAAGTATAGATATTTTATAGTTATGATATTTGTTTTAATGGCTAAGTTGAAATTGTTGACTTGGTTGAATTTATCATTAAAATGTAATGATCATTTAATCAAGTTGCAAGTTGAAATTCAAATGAAATTAAAACAAATTTCTTGTTAATTTCTTTTGGCAATTTTCGGCCAAGGCAAAAAAATACACAAGTATATATTGTTTTGTTTCATTTAGGGTTTAATAACCTTTTCACTTTTTACCTAAAACTCCATTGAAAGAATACATAGAAGCTTGAGAGAAAGAAAAGCAAAAACAAGGAAAAGCTTGGAATTTAGTAAGTATTTCCAACTTGCCATTAGAGAGAAAAATGTTCCTCTTGTTGTGGTATTCATCTTGTGATGTTCTTATGTTTTTCTATTCTTTATTCTATGTATTTTTGGAGAATGGAAGTTTTTGGAAAGGGTTGAGCATGTATAAAGATCATAGAATGTTACTAATAAGTTAATAAGTATTATATTGATGGTTTAAGAAACTAGTTGCCATTCTAGAGTTATTGACCCACTCTTAGATGACCTAGAATTATTCTATAATTATTTCATTGTGGTGAGGCTTGTAATGGTGTTTTAGAAACTTGATTTAAGTGTTGGTTTCAAGTTTTTGACCTTGTACCACCTTTTGGCTTTTCATTTTTGTTGAGTATTTGGATTTGTATATGATGCATGTAAAATACTCTTCTGTTTGACTGTGGTCGGACCTAATGTGGTCGGCACTAATGTGGTCGGACCTAAGGTGGTCGGTACTTATGTAGTCGGACCTCGTCTGGTCGGACCCAATGTGGTCGGCACTTATGTGGTCGGACCTCGTCTGGTCGGACCTAATGTGGTCGGCACTAATGTGGTCGGACCTCGTCTGGTCGGACCTAATGTGGTCGGCACAAAGGGCCTTTTTTGGTCAGATTATTACTTCATCTGATTGGATCATACACATGAGTAATTAATTTTGGGTTTAGGTGAAATCCGAATAGATTATTCATATTAGATATTGAATAATCTACTCGGTATTTTGAAAAAGTTTTGAAATACGATTTCAGCTTGACCCAAGTTTCCGCTGCGCCCGACCCGAGAATCCCCTACAGTTAGCCTCTAACTGATCTACATGGGAACCTTCATTGTTGGCCATTTTTTAGCTTGTTGATTGCTTTCTTACTTTCTTGTCTTTTTCTCTAACCCAATGTGTCGCTATGATGGCCGCATCCGAAAAAGGTTAGCGAGATGCATGTATGCATGTAATGCATTAGATGCATGAAATGAAAGATAGGCTCAATCTTCATCATACATCATTCCAATCTTATTCCTCCCAAACTCGTGGTAAGTCTAATATATTCATTAGGTTTGGCTTAGTTTATGAACCAACATGGGGTACACAACCCCGTTCTATCTTATGCTAAAAGGTAAACCTTAACTACTTTGTTTCCTTTCCATCACTCAAAGACAATGGTCGTCCATTTACATATGACTAGGCCTAATTTGGGGTTCGTGCCAATATTTATAAGGGATAGATAGGACCTTTAGTAATCACGGCTATTTGTGATGGGCTTTAAAATATTTAGGGATGTCCAAATGGGCCAAAGCAAGGCGTACTCTTTTGGATGAAAGCCAATACAGGTATTGGACTCATGCATTTAGCATATTCGGGGCATAATCAAATATTATGGGCCCACTGAGGTTTTCATACAAGTTGGCCCATCGACATTTCAAAGTGTTCAACCAAATTATCATGAAACACAAACTTTTTCAAATGAAAGGCCCAACAAATTTGCATTCCACGGAAAAAAAGGGCTAAACGACTTCAAATGATTAGGGCATAGGGACAAACATTGCGAAGGCTTGTTCCTATGGGGAAACAACTATGAGCTTGCATGTGGGCTTGATACAGGGTTCAAGCTTAGGCTCTCAATGACGAATGCTTGTACAAAATTAGGTCTCCCCACCCAAGGGTTCAATCAACCAATGAACGCGCCTTTTTTTATACCTGTGGGTATGTGCCACTAAGTGATGGTTATCATCACATAGTGATCCACCACCTTGGGTGAAAGCGACTTCATGATATGCAACGCCATCGGGGTTTGAAGGGTATGCAAGAGAAATAAAGACATGGTTAACTTCAATCTAGCCATGGATACTACAAGATATTTTTGTTGGAGTTTACTAAGGTCCCAATGATCAATAAACAAGCATGAAACATAAGTGAATACAACGAGGGAGTTGCGGAATACTCACAACGATCGGTTGAGCGACGCTCGAAGCAACAAAAATCCATTTTCTGCTCCTTGTGCATTCGCCAGTGATAGTTCACAGCTCACTAGTTTCGGCTTTGTGGATCAACTTCGTCAAGCTCCAAGCTTCATGATTTGATTCCCGGCTCATGGGTGGACTTCCCTATCACCTTCTCATGTCTCTCGGAGTGCTAGCTCTTTTGATTTTGCCACAAAATCAAGCACTTGCTTCCCTTCACTCTCTCGGTTTTTCAAACCAGAAAACCAGAAAAATAAAGCCCCTTGGGCGTGTAGAAGAAGAGAGGACAGAGAGAGAGAGAGTTGAAAAAATGTGTTATGTGTAAATGATTTTTAAAATCAATTTTAACATATACCAAACATATAATAATAATATATGTCACTCAAGCTTTTAAAAGCTTTTCAACAACTCTCATCAAGTCACATCTATCAATCAAGTTGTCAAGTCACATCACTCAAAGTGACAAGTGATTTGATGCTTGATGCGACTAATGATTTGACGCTTGATTTGACTTATGTGCCGCACTCAAATTCGAAATGCAAATGCGCTCGCAAACAATCCCGGGCTCGGGTTCGCTAATTCCAAATTAACGAATTTTCCGTTGCGACGTAATTAAATGATTACGCCTAGGGAATTCACTATTCACATCGCTAACGAATTAATTCTAAATTAATTCATTCGCCCAAATTAAAATCTAATTTTAATTCCGCGTCGAAATCTAATTTCGTTTAATATATCGAATATATTAATTAATCGATTAATTCCAAATTAATCATTTTCTCTCTTTAATTGATATTTTATCCCAGATAAAATATCTCCACAATTAATCCCAAATTAATTTTCTCTCTCTTCTAATTAATCCCAGATTAATTAAAAGTGCGAGTCATACGTTATCGGTGAATCTTCGGGAAGCGACCCATGAGATCCCCGGATTGTTGGCAGTAAATTCGGTCGTCGGACTATCCGAACACCATGCCTACCCAATTCTCCAGAAATATCCTTACAGGAATAAAGGATCTATATCAGGCGTAGTATACGTTGTATTACGTATTTCGATCCAGTATCGGATGATCACATGCAAGGCCTGGGGCTGGTATAATGTCTGCCCCGTACGAAGCATATATCGGATGACGAGCAACTAGTCTCTTTATTATCGGATAATCATGACCAAGTCATATTATCCCGACGGTTGCAACCTTTTTTGAGAACCAGTTATGTATCCCTGCGCGATCATCAACTCCATATGACTGGAGTGACACTTCCGTCTTGACATCACACCTAACACACTACGATTCTCAATATACCCAACATAGGCGTACACAGAACCTGTTAAAGTCCTGGATGACCGTAACCAAAGTATATTGATTGTCGCAAGTATTAGCGGTGCAAGTCTCAGGTTAAGACCAAATACACCTACCCTGATTTCGGACTTCCATAGACACATAGTCATACTACCAATGGAATACCCAGGGGGTCTATCCAGAGCGAAGCTGTTTCCCATACCATCGGTAAAACACAACCTCCTATTACACTTGCATGAGTATCATATACCCAAATATATGAGAACTATGACGTTGTGCCCTCACAACACAAACAAGTGTAATACTAGTCTTTTACGCATTCATCAATGTCCAATCTCGATAATGCTCTGACCAGGGATATTTAATGATTTATCCTTCGTGGACTGATATTGTCTCATATCATTCTCAATCTAGGAACAAATCATAGGGACCTCCTATCATTTATATATCTAGGTGATCTAATCATAAATGATAAGAGTGCAATCTCATTTGTCACATAGTTAATTTGTACAACAACACCATGATCTGTACAAATAGTGACGCTATGGGTCATAATTTTCCAACAATCTCCCACTTGGCCTATAGCCAGTCACTCGAGTGTCTTACACCCGAACTATGTACGGTTGGCTCAAACTGCTGAGAAATGCTTTCGTCAGCGGATTTGCATGATTATCGTCTGATGCGATTTATACGATCATCACATCACCACGATGTATGATCCGAATGAATCAGATGAATATCGAAGTATATATCTGGATCGTTAATGAGACCATTAATTCTTTAGCCTGTGCTGACGCCTAGCTCAGCTGCTAATTATATCTAATCTAATTAGATTTGTTATCGACCCAAATGGCTTCTATTACCGCTTCAGCTGCAGCAATAACCCGCATTTGTTGTTTATTCGGTAACAGTATTTTGTTTGGAAGATTTCCAGCTCATTGTTCCGTTATTCAAACTTTGTAGTACCATTTGCGACTTATAGTCATTTTATCGGTTTAAGAAACTTGCAGTAGTGATCCCAGTCACTTCAAGTTCTCCTTCTCCATAGTTTAAGACATCATCATTAGATTTTTAAGATACTAAATGATGTTCTTAACATCAATCCAGTGACTATCACTTGGATTGGCCCGATTGTGAATCCATATGCTCAAAGTATATGAGACACCAGGTCGCGTATATTTTTCAATGTACGATTTCTCGGAGAGTTTTCCCGAAAGCCTAGCTTTCACCGATTGTTTATATGGGAATATCATTTCCAAGAAATGACATATTATCATTATTTATATAGGAAAGCCACTGTCAGTGCGCTCCCACTAACCCTCTTATATACACAAGAATCTTTTCGTTTTGAATTAAATCATAAACTATTATGATTACATCAAAACGATAATTCCAAGAACCTAATGCTTGCTTCAATCCAAACATGGATCGAATAACCTGCAAACCTTCTTTGATTGTTATGGTACGACAAAACCGACAGGATGTTGTAAACATCCTCCAAAAGGTTTCCTTTTCAGGAAAGCGTTTTTCCCAATAAGCTGATATATTTCATACATGAAACATGCAGCTTTGACAAGCATTATCCAAATGGATTTACCGTGGCAACAAGTAAAAGGTTGAATCGTAATCGACACAATGTTGATAACGATACCTTCCGCTAAAAGCCTAACTTTATACGTTGGTATGTTGCCATCCATGTATGTCTTCCTTGAAGACTTATAAATACCAATAGGCACAATGCCTTGCGGTACATCAACTAGTTCTAAACTAAGTTGATTTACATGGAATCCATTTCGGACTCATGACACTTTGTCATAATAGGGAGTCGATACCTTGTATCAATTCCTCATACGAAGTCAGTTGGTATACCTCAATAAGATAGACATCTTTATGAGGTGAGATCAGAAACCCATACCCCAGGTTGTTTTCTGACACTCTCCGACATACGCGGTTCTTGTGTATTCGAAGATTAATGGTATAGTTTCATCCTTGATGAACTATTTGTGTTCCATTAAGATTCAGTGCCTTGAATAGTATTACTCCGATTCTCATCGAGTTTTACTATCCTCCCACTCACCACTGCATATAGGTATTCCTCTCAGGAAAACCGCATGGTGAGCAACAATAAAATTGTTCTCTTATGAGATTTATAAGTACTATACTTATGGTATCCCTAGGATATCCTACAATTGGCACTTATGCAATTTGGGTTTTAGTTTGGTATCATCCAAACATATGCCTAGCATTCCCAAATCATTAGGAATGAGAAACCTAGCTTCTTTCCTGTTCATATCTAATATGAAATCTGTCAAACAGATTTTATGGAACCTTATTCAAAATAAGTTTTTGCACTGTTTATACGTATCCATTGAAGGAAATGGTAGTTCAGAGCGACTCATGATTAACCTTATCATGTCCAACAAAATTCGGTTTATCCGTTCGGACACACCGTCAAATTGACGTGTTCCGGGAGGAGTCATCTTTGAAAGAATACTATAATCTTTCAAGTATATTAGAAACTTATTGCTTAAGTATTTTCCATTGCGGTCTTACCGTGACGGTATAATACTATAGCCGATCTGTTTGTTTATTTCGTGTCGAAACTATAAAAGTTACCGATTTGTATTTCAATAGAAACACATAACCATAACGCGATGCCACATCCGTAAAGGTCACGAAATATTCTTATCCACATCTAGCCTAGCTAGACATGGGCCCACTTGCTTCACTATGAACTAGGGCTAACAGATCTGTGGCATTTGCATTTTTACCAAGTAAATAGTGTTTTAGAGACTTTGCCCAATAAACTAGATTCGTAGACTTTATTTGATTAGAATCAAATTTGTCCTAGTACCCACTATTCAAAAGTGTGGATATACGATTCTTGTTTTAGATTGTGTCCCAGACTACAATGCCACAATATCAGTTTCTACTGATCAAATCAGTTTGAGCTATTTATTTGTCATAATATATATTTGAGATTTATTTATATTCAAAATATAAATACTGTTATTCACATCTAATCTGTTTATCTCAATATCATATTTATATAATAAAATACTTTAGTGTTCTAGAATATAAAGGTTCACCCGTAGCGGGTTAAACACTGATATAAAGATAATGTTTCTAGTCAAACTAGTTACATTATAACAGTATCCTAATTTAAGTACAAACCTGAAGGGTAGTTCCTAAATTAGGTATCTATGGTTAAAACAGTGACTTTCATCCCGTTTCTAATCCGCAGATTAAATCTCAATTGAGGTCAGTATCCTGCTCATAGCAGATTATGAACATCAATATATATTTATATCACACTAAGTATCTAAAATCCAATTTTCATACTAGTAGTGAATATATTTATGACAAACATATTTGAAGTCAAACCCTTGCTCGTCTTCAATTCCTTTATGTCTGCTTTGTCCAAACGGCAGTCACGCTTCCGCGATCCCGTTTGCCACAATTTAGGCAGACATTTTGGGATATGTCCTTTATCTTCCCAGAAGATTATAATGATTTTGCCTTTGCCCATTTTCCACATTCCAGTAGCCTTTGGCCAAGCCTCGGGTTTCTAGAATATCGAAGTAAGGTGCACCTTACGCTACTTGCCTTATTGCAAATTTTGACTTTATCTCCTTGAGAATAATCATTAACTCTCCAAGAGTTATTATTGCAATTTATTACTTCTAAAATCTAAGCATAGATTTATGAAGATCCTTCAATTTCATTATCATACTTTAAGGATCTAATCCTTAGTTCTGATTCAGAAATTAAGGAGTCTACTGCGACAAGCTTAATGGATTAAGCACTAAAGTTATCATCACATAAATCTTCCAAAGATTATGCTCGATTATTTGCTTAACTCCGGGCTTAGGCCTAATATGTTATTTTATCAAATAAAGTAACTTATTAGTTTCCAGGACCATCCTGAAATTTTATTCCCAATTTGAAAATTAAGCCATTTAAATACATTTTCCCCAGGATTATGTTTTAAATGTCAATCTTTCAATTTTATCTTGATTTTAATAGTCCAACTATTTAATCAACGATTTAGGTACTATTTATTATAATGATTACAATAGTCTAACTATTTAATCAACTATAAATTAATTGATTAAATTCTATTATATTGATTACTATAATCCAATTATAAAATCAACTATAAATGAATAGTTTGAATATAGTCCAACTATTTAATAAAACAACATTTAAATATTAGTCCAACTAATATTTAATTTATTTGACGAATGATGTTTGTTTGAGCGCGTATGGCAAGGAATTAAACGAGTATTGCAAATTCAATTCTTGCCTCCCACTATTTTTCGGCGAGCCTCTAACCCTCTGTCGAGTACTCGGGAAACCGTGTTTCCTAGCGGGCTAGGATCCCGTTAAATATCACACAATCTTAACTTTGGCCAACAAATTGTATGATAATTAACTAGGTAGATCTCTAAGATCAATTGGATCCAATCCAATTCCTAGATCCAGTAGGGGGACATCCAAGTACGAAACATATATCTTATATATGCCAATACATCCAATGTATTACCTAACTTTTTTTCCTCTGAATCAACTAAGCCTTGGCTTTGGCACAACAAACTTAGTGATCCCAGTTAAGCGCGACCCATTGACCATGGAAAGCTTCGTAATCAATGTCGATGGACAAGAAGTGGTCTTGACTTTGGCCAACAAACCACAACTTGGACAAGACACCAATATGGAACAAAGCTCTCGTGATTCAAACACATCCTCGACGGACAAAGGCCTTGACTTTGGCCAACAAGCCAATGCCAGTCTCGGATCTTGAGTGAGAATCACTCAATGGAAGGAAAAACGCTTAATATTTTGTAAGGGTTTTTTGAGTGCAAATTGGCAACCAATTTATTATCTTTGTTAAGGTCTCATCATCATACACCCTTATACATGCATTCTAAACATATAATAAAGCGCGTATAAATAAATAATAAAGATATGCGGATGGATACTTTACACATTGATCCTAGATCAAATCTCTCCATTTCTCTCTCCCGCTAGCACATGTATCACTTCTACCCGTTACACTACACTTCTAAAGAAACCTCATTTACATTGAGGGGAATATGTGAGAAGAGAATACAAAGAATAAGGAGGTAATAAGGCTGGACAAACAAGTCCAATTAATAAATCAAATTTATTACAACAATTTCTAAAATTGTTCCACTCATCTAATATCCATCCGATATACATTATTCATGCATCGCAACCATGTATTCACACAAGCATGTTATCAATCAATCTAATCAAATTAATTAATATGATAATTAGTGACCATCCAATGTTCAAACAACGATTTGATTTTGTTCGAGTCAAACTCATTTTGCGAATAAGTACTCAAAGTACGAATTCTCGAATTAAATTAAACTACATAATTAAATCCAATTCAATATGCATTTAATTCTAATTCGCTTATTTAATTCCAAATTAAACATTACACTTTAATAATAAACCTTTTACGACTTAAATTCCAAATTTAATCGTTACGGGTCTCAAAGCCCGATTAACCTCCAACGTCAATTTAATCAAAGTCCAATGGGCTTTTAATTAATTTCTTAAGGTGTGGACTTTTGGTTAACTCGGGTCAAACCCAATAACCAAAGTCCAATCCGGGAGTTACCCCATAAGCCCAGAAATCAATTTAGGCCCATTAGGCCCAATTAAACTTTAAAGGTCCATTAAGTCGCATTTGGGCTTTATGGAGGTGGTTTTGGGCCCAATTGGATCCAACCAATTTAGCCTAAACCCAACTTAGTACAACCAAGCCCAATAAGCCCAATTACAACACTAAAAGCCCAAATCTAATTTTAAGGCCCAATATAATTAAATTACAAAATTCCAAATTCATAATTCAATTACTTAAAGTGTATAGCATTATTAATTACCCAAATCAATATTTCCAAAACATCAAATTAGTCTAATTAATCATGCTCATTAACATCAATTAGTGTCTAACAAATTTTGATCAAAAATCAAACCCATTCATGCTTCTTTATGTCTCGGCAATATTGGGGATTTTGACCGGCGTAAACACACACGTATAAAGCAAGCGCACGTATCGTTCAAGTAGTATAAAAATATCGATCCCACGAGGACTTAATTCCTACTGTTGTTATTAATTATTGAATCTATTTATTTACAAATATCTAATTGAGGGTGAAGAGAATGATTGCTTGATTGATTTGGTTGATTGTAGTTTTGCAAAATAAATAAATAAATAAAAAGACAAAAGAAAATACTAAGGAAAATAATAAAAGACACAAAGATCTAGGGTTGTGAATCATTCTAATATATTTTAAAAGATGAAGTGATTATTTTATGTTTGTGTAATAAATCAGTTTACTAACCTGGAACACTAAATTATGCAAAAGCCTTTGTCGATGGTCAGACGCAAATACCCAGTTTAATCCAATTGAACCATATGTCTATGTCAATCAAATTATCTGGATTCATTAAGTTTAAGTACCAATTATGGCTACCCCCGCCCGACAGATATATGTCTATCCTGTAAGGAAATCTATTAAAGGGTTATCTATCCTCAAGGAAGATCGTGGGCTATTAAGTCTAAGGTTGAAACCTAAAATCCCTATGTCTAGTTCATTTTAGATTTACCACATCAATCTTATTGGTGATCAGACAACAAGAAGCATTAAACTTAATACTTATTAAGTAATCCTTTAAATTACCCAAACTATAAAATAACCCCTTATAAACCGGTGATATTAGAATTCATCACAACCCCAGATAACTAACACATAACTAGGGCTAGTAAAAACTTAAAAGTAAAAGACATACAATAAAAATGCTGAAAAGTAAAAGACATAAAGTAAAAGCTGAAAAGTAAAATAAAATGCTAAGGTTAAAGGATCAACTTTTACTATTTACTATTTAGATATCTCCATTAATATAATATATTAACTTGTGATTATTTTACCAACCAGCCATATAGACGGTAACTTGATTAAGTCAAATTAAGTCCAACCAGCCATAAAGGCAGAACCAAAATAAACCTGCCATATAGGCGGTAAGAAAATTTAAGGGAGATTAATCTAAATAGTAACAGTAAAATAATTACCTTTCACCCTAGCTGGGGAAGTTACCTCCTCATGGTGAATAGTAAAAACTGTAAAAAGTAAGAAAGTAAATTACTGTGCGTAAAAGTAAATTGCGGAAAGTAAAAACTGAAAAGTAAAGAAAAGAAAGTGCGAAAGTGGAAATTAATTACTAAAAGCTGTAAATAAACAAACAAGATACAATCTTCTTAGTATTCTTAAGGAATTCCTTAGAAGAAAGTATGAATTTTACAAATGAAATGGCTTGGTATTTATAGGCAAAATTTTGCCTCCTTCAAATCATCCACCAAATTCATTATTAATTGCTCCACTAATTGCTTCACTAATTGCTCCACCAAATCCATTATTAATTGCTTCACTAATTTCTTATCATGTTTGGTGGTGATTTGATAATTTTTATTATTTATTTATTAATTTATTTTTTTCTTTGAAAATGATTGAAAATGACTTTAATAATTACACACAACACACTTCTGGATGGTTCATCAATTTTGTCTTTCAAAGTTGTAGATTTTTGCGTCTTCTTTAATCTGGAACTTGAATCAGCTCAATCCGATATCGGAGTAAAAAGTTATGCCCAAAATACGACAGATGCGCAAAATTGGAATTTCCAAAACTGCACTTCGTTAAAACGCCCTTTCAAGTTTCCAATCTCCAAAATTAATATGTCAAGTCCAATTTTTGCCCTTATTTGACCCACATTTCATCCTAAATGATTTTATTGTGTCCCAATATTATTTTATATGCAAAATAAACTAAACCACATCAAAACGTTCATCAACCCGAGAAAGTAAACAAAATATTAAGTAAAAGGGGCGGTAAATATTGATATATTTTCCGCTCATCACACCCCCAAACCTAAAATTTTGCTAGTCCTCGAGCAAAACAACAAAATAAAATACAAGAAACAATTAAAATTAAACTAAGCCACTTTCGTAGGGATCACGGTTGCAGCAAACCTAACCTTTAAACCCCTAGGTGTCCCTAGTGGACGAGTTATAGTCTCGTGAGGGCTTACAGCAACGATACCCACAAACGTTTTACAAAAGTAAAAAGATAATAAAACTAATGCACACAAAAGAAAAAAAGACAAGAGAAAAGAGAATAAAGAAGTTAGTGACTAATCAGGTGAAACTTCTACTCCAAGTTACTAGTTGTTTTGTTTCTTTCTAAATTGCTGAATAAGTAAATTCTCCGATTATATTTACCATTATCCATATGCACAGCCAACAAAATATTAAACAACTCATTTTTGCCCACAACAGTCATAAGTACATTTGATAAGAGAGTAATATTTTTGTTATAAAGTTTTATCAGAATTCACACCTTTTGTAACAATGGAATAATTTTTCTGATTTTTCTGATTTTTTTTTTATCTTTTATTTATATACAATATCTTTCGTCTATGTAGCGAGTGTTGGGTCGGTGGCTCCCAAACCAGTTGGCTTTTGGGCACCAGGTGTTAAGACACCCCTACGGACTTAATTACTCAGACTTCAGATATATATATATTTTTTTTGCAACATCCTTGATCCATGTAGCGAGCTTTGGGCCAGTGACTCCCAAACCAGTTGGTTTTAGGGCACTAGGTGTTAAAACACCCTTACAGACTTAATAACTCGGATCTCAGATGTTTTTTTTTTTACTCCATCATTTTTTGAGATGCTTCCTCCAATTAAACTAGAGCACTGAATATTACAAACTTTTCAATTTTAGCTCATGTCCGTATGTTATTGATAATATCTGCTAACTGAACATATGAAGATCCATTTTAGTCCGTTTTATGGAGAATTTACAAATTAAATAATTTAAAATGAAATAAACAAAAATTAACTTGTTCCGAAATAGGTTGAGATACGTATCAGGAGTGGAAACTCCTTACTCAGCTATCTCTTACCAATTCACCCTTTTAGTCAAAATAAATATACAAAAACACAAAAGATTTTTTGTAATTTTTGAAAAATTTTCAATTTTTTTTTTATTTTTGAAAAATTTTGGACTAAAAATAAAAACAACACAAACTAAAAACAAAGTATTGATCAACTAATTCCCTCCCCCAAACCTAAATGAGACATTGTCCCCATTGTCTTAAACAGTAGAAGAAGAGTTTAGAAGATAATACCTGGCTTGCTGAAATTCTAGGAAATTAAAGGTTAAGATCCAGATTAATCCGACGCCTCTTACCACGATTGTCTTCAGACCAATTTATCTTTGAAAGGATAGGGTCAACTTATGGTTCATAGGCTAAGAGTTGGTCAATTAGATCCGGAGCAGTTCTGGTAGTGAAGAGGAGTTCTTTCATAGGTTTTGACACGAACCCATTTCTCCGAGCATCATCAAGAAACACACAAAGAAAATCATAAAATCCTTCAACGTTGTACAGTCCTAACGGTTTCTGGTGTATGTTCAGGTTCGCCCAAGATAGCACAATAAAAATTTCCTCTAATGTACCCAAGCCACCTGGCAAAGCAATAAAAGCATCAGCACGGTTAATAATTTCTACCAGTCGTTCAGACATACCTGGCACGATCAGTTCCTCTCTGTTTGATGATCCAATAAGATTTGCCTCTGCCAAGGGTTTTGTGATGATTCCTAAAACGTGACTGCCTCCTTCCTGTACAGCCATTGAAACGATCCCCATTAGTCCAAGATTGCCTCCGCCATATATTAAGTGCATATTCCTTGCAGCTAAGACTCGACCCAATTCATGTGCTGCTTCTACGTATTGTGGCTTAACACCAACACTACTACCGTAAAACACACAGATGTTCTCAAATCGTCTTCTTGAAAAGGCTTCCATTTTTTATGTATTTCTTTCTCAACTCTGGATGCCTTCAAAAGTGCAATGACGGGCTGAATTTATAGTACCTGAAAAAGGGTGAGTAATAATAGCACTAGTATCTTCTAGAGGACATTTGTTTGCTAAACAACAACAGAAATCGTGAAAGGTCAAAAAGTCTGAATCCTATCTACGAAAATAAAGATAATTACAACAGAAAAGCGAATCAAAAAATTCATTAAGGCAATGGAATTGTGTACGCAATACGCCACTCGTTTGGTATATAAATCCATTGGGATGCATCTCAAGATTTCATTCCTTACTCAGCCATCGCTAATGAATTGGTTCTCATCTTTGTGATTGCCAAACACCATTCCTTCTGTCTTAAAATTCTCTGTTTGTGCTTTTCCCTACAAAACAACACACAAAATTAAAAACTCTACAACATGTATACACAAAATATGAAAACAGAAATTACAACAAATTGCATGGGTTGCCTCCCTACTAGCGCTAAATTTTTCATCTTTAGCCAGACGTGACTGAAATCTATCTGTCAATGAGTTTTCAGCGTCGTTTTGGATGTTCGATTAAAGAAAATCCCATGAGCGTTGCTTTTGAAGGGTCTCTTCCAACTGTAAGGTAGCAGAAATTTTTTTGTCCCATTTAGTGCTTGTGCCACCTTTTTGCTCCTTGTTGCTCCAGTGGTTCCTGCAAAGAAAGAAAGAAAATCAGGAGATCTCGTATGGTGCTTGACTTGGAATGGGAGTTCCATTCTGTCAAGCTTCTGGGCGATATCTTTGATTTGTACTCCCCAAAACAACGATGTTTATCCTGAATGCTCTGGATCTTTATTAAGGTCAGACATTTGCTCCTCCATTTGCTCTGCTTCTTGCTCCACCTTTTCTTCACAGATGTATTTGAAAATTTCTACATTCAGCTCTTCATCTGTCATCTGTGAAATACATGCTTCAAAATTGTCAACCTGAGGATGAAAAGATGTTTCTGATATTAGGTTTTCATCATCTGATACGACTGGAATGGATGGTTCAGATAGATCTTTTTCAAACATCATGGTAAAGCATGCTCCAAGATCTTCATTTTGAGGATTAAAAGTTTGATCCTCCGCTGTTGGTGCAGTTGGTACAAATAGATCAGTTTCATCCTCGTCAGAATCTGAATAATAAAAATCAAATTGAGACTTTGCCGGTTCGGGCTCCTGAACTGATACCTCTGATTCTTGATTCTGCTCAACCTTCTCTTCTGTTAAAGTGTCATCGTGAAATGCTTGGTACTCGAAGGCTTCATCTGAAAATGGTCATTGAGGTATGTAGCTCTGGTTTTCTGTTAATTGTCTGATATGCTCAGTCATTCTCTGAATGGATGCTGATTGTCTCTGAATACTTTCGAGTTGATTCTGGAATGTTTCAAGCATTGTATCCAATTTTTCATCTCGTTTCTTGAACATATCTTTGAGCATGTCAATCATCTGATCTTCTTCTGATTGTTCTGATTGTTGAGGAAGATCATTGTAGGTGGGTGGTGGATAAGATGGAAAATGTGGTTTTGTGAAATGTGATGGCTCGTCATACCATGAAGGATCTTGATAGCTCTTCCACTCTGGATGATAGTTGTATTCGCAATAATCTATAGGGTGGTTACCATTACATATGTCACATCTCCCCATTGCGTTCTGTTGAGCAAATGTAATAAAAGAAGGAAATAAAAATTACAGATAAAGAAAATTAGATACAAGTAAATTAGATAGCTTCAAAATTAATAACTCAAGAAAAATAAGTCCCCAGCAACGGCGCAAAAAACTTGACCGGCGTAAACACACACGTATAACGCAAGCGCACGTATCGTTCAAGTAGTATAAAAATATCGATCCCACGAGGACTTAATTCCTACTGTTGTTATTAATTATTGAATCTATTTATTTACAAATATCTAATTGAGGGTGAAGAGAATGATTGCTTGATTGATTTGGTTGATTGTAGTTTTGCAAAATAAATAAATAAATAAAAAGACAAAAGAAAATACTAAGGAAAGTAATAAAAGACACAAAGATCTAGGGTTGTGAATCATTCTAATATCTTTTAAAAGATGAAGTGATTATTTTATGTTTGTGTAATAAATCAGTTTACTAACCTGGAACACTAAATTTTGCAAAAGCATATGTCGATGGTCAGACGCAAATACCCAGTTTAACCCAATTGAACCGTATGTCTATGTCAACCAAATTATCTGGATTCATTAAGTTTAAATACCAATTATGGCTACCCCCGCCCGACAGGTATATGTCTATCCTGTAAGGAAATCTATTAAAGGGTAATCTATCCTCAAGGAAGATCGTGGGCTATTAAGTCTAAGGCTGAAACCTAAAATCCCTATGTCTAGTTCATTTTAGATTTACCACATCAATCTTATTGGTGATCAGACAACAAGAAGCATTAAGCTTAAGACTTAATAAGTAAACCGTTAAATTAGCCAAACTACAAAAAAACCCCTTATAAACCGGTGATATTAGAATTCATCACAACCCCAGATAACTAACACATAACTAGGGCTAGTAAAAACTTAAAAGTAAAAGACATAAAGTAAAAGCTGAAAAGTAAAATAAAATGCTAAAAGGATCAACTTTTACTATTTATTATTTAGATATCTCCCTTAATATAATATATTAACTTGTGATTATTTTACCAACCAGCCATATAGGCGGTAACCTGATTAAGTCAAATTAAGTCCAACCAGCCATAAAGGCGGAACCAAAATAAACCTGCCATATAGGCGGTAAGAAAATTTAATTGCCAACCGAACAATCTGGCGGTATCCTTGATTAGTCAGGTTTAAACCAGATTAAAATGAATTACCAACCGACCAATCTGGCGGTATCCTTTTTAAGTCAATATTTTAAATAGTGAATATATTATTTTTAAGGAAATTAATCTAAATAGTAACAGTAAAAGAATTACCTTTCACCCTAGCTGGGGAAGTTACCTCCTCATGGTGAATAGTAAAAACTGTAAAATGTAAGAAAGTAAATTACTGTGCGTAAAAGTAAATTGCGGAAAGTAAAAACTGAAAAGTAAAGAAAAGAAATTGCGAAAGTGGAAATTAATTACTAAAAGCTGTAAATAAACAAACAAGATACAATCTTCTTAGTATTCTTAAGGAATTCCTTAGAAGAAAGTATGAATTTTACAAATGAAATGGCTTGGTATTTATAGGCAAAATTTTGCCTCCATCAAATCATCAACCAAATCTATTATTAATTGCTCCACTAATTGCTTCACTAATTGCTCCACCAAATCCATTATTAATTGCTCCACTAATTTCTTATCATGTTTGGTGGTGATTTGATAATTTTTATTATTTATTTATTAATTTATTTTTTTCTTTGAAAATGATTGAAAATGACTTTAATAATTACACACAACACACTTCTGGATGGTTCATCAATTTTGTCTTTCAAAGTTGTAGATCTTTGCGTCTTCTTTAATCTGGAACTTGAATTAGCTCAATCCGATATCGGAGTAAAAAGTTATGCCCAAAATACGACAGATGCGCAAAACTGGAATTTCCAAAACTGCACTTCGTTAAAACGCCCTTTCAAGTTTCCAATCTCCAAAATTAATATGTCAAGTCCAATTTTTGCCCTTATTTGACCCACATTTCGTCCTAAATGATTTTATTGTGTCCCAATATTATTTTATCTGCTAAATAAACTAAACCACATCAAAACGTTCATCAAACCCAAGAAAGTAAACAAAATATTAAGTAAAAGGGGCGGTAAATATTGATATATTTTCCGCTCATCAGATTTTATGTCCGATTCGAATTCAATCCAATTAATTTCACAATCAACATTAAATCAACATCCCGAATGATTTCCAACACATCCAATGATCAAAAATCAAAAAATCACCAAGACAAAATAGGGCATATATTCGGCCAATACCAAAAAATTGGGGAAATTTGTTCCAAACACAATTTCAACAAATTGATCCAATCAATCCTCAATTCAAACACATTTAAGCATACTAATTCATCCAATTTCATTAATCATGCTCAAAATCAAGTTTACCCAAAATTTTAAGCCCTAAACTTTTTCATGCTTTTCCTTGCTCATGATACCATTGTTGGAGTTTACTAAGGTCCCAAGGATCAATAAACAAGCATGAAACATTAGTGAATACAACGAGGGAGTTGCGGAATACTCACAACGATCGGTTGAGCGATGCTCGAAGCAACAAAAATCCATTTTCTGCTCATTGTGCATTCGGCAGTGACAGTTCACAGCTCACTGGTTTCGACTTTGTGGATCAACTTCGTCAAGCTCCAAGCTTCGTGATTTGATTCCCGGCTCATTAGTGGACTTCCCTATCACCTTCAGATGTCTCTCGGAGTGCTAGCTCTCTTGATTTTGCCACAAAATCAAGCACTTGCTTCCCTTCACTCTCTCGGTTTTTCAAACCAGAAAACCAGAAAATTGAAGCCCATTGGGCGTGTAGAAGAAGAGAGGAAAGAGAGAGAGAGAGTTGAAAAAATGTGTTATGTGTAATTGATTTCTAAAATCAATTTTAACATATACCAAACATATAATAATAATATATGTCACTCAAGCTTTTAAAAGCTTTTCAACAACTCCCATCAAGTCACATCTATCAATCAAGTTGTCAAGTCACATCACTCAAAGTGACACGTGATTTGACGCTTGATGCGACTAATGATTTGACACTTGATTTGAATTGCGTGCCGCACTCAAATTCAAAATGCGAATGCGCTCGCAAACAATCCCGGGCTCGGGTTCGCTAATTCCAAATTAACGAATTTTCTGTTGCGACGCAATTAAATGATTACGCCTAGCGAAGTCACTATTCACATCGCTAACGAATTAATTCTAAATTAATTCGTTCGCCCAAATTAAAATCTAATTTTAATTCCGCGTCGAGATCCAATTTCGTTTAATATATCAAATATATTAATTAATCGATTAATTCCAAATTAATCGTTTTCTCTCTTTAATTGATATTTTATCACAGATAAAATATCTCCGCAATTAATCCCAGATTAATTTTCTCTCTATTCTAATTAATCCCAGATTAATTAAAAGTGTGAGTCATACGTCATCAGTGAATCTTCGGGAAGCGACCCATGAGATCCCCGGATATGTTGGCAGTAAATTCGGTCGTCGGACTATCCGAACACGTAAGTACCTCGTACTACGTTTATACCGATTTACAAGACAAGATTGGCTTCTAGCAAAGCACCATGCCTACCCAATTCTCCAGAAATATCCTTACAGGAATAAAGGATCTATATCAGGCGTAGTATACGTTGTATTGCCTATTTCGATCTAGTATCGGATGATCACATGCAAGGCCTGGGGCTGGTAAAGTGTCTGCCACATACGAAGCATATATCGGATGACGAGCAACTAGTCTCTTTATTATCGGATAATCATGACCAAGTCATATTATCCCGACGGTTGCAACCTTTTTAGAGAACCATTTTGTATCCATGCGCGATCATCAACTCCATATGACTGGAGTGACACTTCCGTCTTGACATCACACCCAACACACTACGATTCTCAATATACCCAGCATAGGCGTACACAGAACCTGTTAAAGTCCTGGACGACCGCAACCAAAGTATATTGATTGTCGCAAGTATTAGCGGTGCAAGTCTCACGTTAAGACCAAGTACATCTACCCTGATTTCGGACTTCCATAGACACATAGTCATACTACCAATGGAATTCCGAGGGGGTCTATCCAAAGCGAAGCTGTTTCCCGTACCATCGGTAAAACACAACCTCCTATTACACTTGCATGAGTATCCTATACCCAAATATATGAGAACTATGACGTTGTGCCCTCACAACGCGCACAAGTGTAATACTAGTCTTTTACGCATTCATCGATGTCCAATCTCGATAATGCTCTGACTATGGATATTTAATGATTTATCCTTCGTGGACTGATACTGTCTCATATCATTCTCAATCCAGTAACAAATCATAGGGATCTCATATCATTTATATATCTAGGTGATCTAATCACAAATGATAAGAGTGCAATCTCATTTGTCACATAGTTAATTTGTACAACAACACCATGATCTGTACAAATAGTGACGCTATGGGTCATAATTGTCCAACAAATTTTGGGATGATTCTTTATCCCCAAGTGAGTCATCATATGTAGGAGCGAAGTGAGATTTACCGATATTCCTATGTCTTCAATGACCACGACACTATTGGGCTCGCCGACTGTAGAGAGTATGGATAGCCCACTGGGGACTAACTGGAGAATAAAGGAGTTGCCACTTAGTATAAGACACTAAGAATGATTTAAGGCCACATTATACCCTTCTTATGGTCCGACCTTAAACTCGTTTGGGTTTGAAATAGTCCTTTACTGATGCTAGTATAACATCCACGATTAAAAAAAAGTATCCATATATCTTATAATACATTAACACAACATTTTATATAACATGCAACAATGCGTTCATTAAATAATAAAGGCATGAAGGAATTATTAAAGCAGTAGTGAAACAAGCATATTTAAACAAATATCTCACTGACATGGCTTCGTAGAAGCCTGGTCAGACTTGTACATGGTCTGTCGGATATGCTATTAGGTTTGAGATGTCCGGCCGGACTTATATGAAGTCTGGCCGGACGTATAGCATAAACTAGGAAAACTGGAAATGTAGAGTCACACGCACATGTCAATAATGACATATTGGGCTAAGTTATAGCAACAATAAAGCAATTAAAATAAAAACAATGAAAGGCTACCGAGATAGTAAGCAGTAATTACACCATAAACAAATGAAATAGATACGTGTCTAGTCTGGCTTCGGGGAGCCTGACCGGAATTTATTCATATCATTAATATTCGGTCGAACTTACATGAAGTCTAGCTGGTTATACAAGAAACAAGCATAACAAAGCAGTATAATGATAAGCAGCTTAATAGTAAACAAATGATTATAAAAGCGAACATAATAGAACTCATATCTTGCGAGCATGGCTTCATTGAAGCCTGACTGGACATTCATTTGTGAAACCGATGTCTGACCGGACTTATTGCAAGTATGGTCAGATATCGATCATAACACATGAACATAACAAGGCAAAAACCTGCATGGAATGATAATAACAATGACAAAGAACAACAACGAAAGCAATAAGACAATGATTAAATCAAAATGAGACAAACGTCTCACCAACTTGGCTTCGAGAAGCCTGGTCGGATATCACTTGGATTTCCGGTCGAATAAATAATGAGTCTAGCCAGACATTATGCATGTAACCGCATATATAAATATGAACATGCATTAACAAATTAAAGCAACATCAAACAATAAAGACTAGTCATATAAAACCGGCCTTGCGTATAATTGTTCCCAATGGTACGTGGAATTGTATCCTGAATGCAGACCATATTACTATCCATTGGGAATCAACTATGAAATTTATGTCCGGATTTCCTTCCTATATACCAATAGGGAGTCATAAACGGCCAGACATGTGTTGACTTATGTATGTCTAGCCGGATGTGGGTTAAATCCGGATGGACATACTGTGTCAGAACAGTATTGGCTTATAAGAATAGATACCCTCAAGTTCTCATGTTGTATCTCAAGTAGGTTTGGCTTATAAGACGCCTTTGAAAACTGATTAGCTAGTTGAGTCGCATGTTGGAATAGTAGAAACTTCGGATATTCTCTATTTTACCCTCAGTGTTTTGATCTCTCATTATTTTCAAGTCACTCTATTCTCAATATTCTTCACTCATTTTATTTATTTTTGTTCTTTTTCTGTTGCCTCCCATTCGTAAATGAAGCAGCCTTTTTATAGGCAGTAGATTGGCATGATAATAACTCATATAATGATAAAAAATAAATCATGTAGTAAATCGCTTCAGCAATTTGGTTTAATCCAACTACTTGATTGGATAACTGCAACTCGATACATGTCCGGTCGGATTTAGCATTTCAAATGTATCGTCATCCGGAGAATAGAAGTCTGATCGAATATAGCCGATGATCGGCTGGCTATTTATGTTTAAAAGAGGTCTGGCCATACATAGGTGATGTCTGGCCGGATGTTAGCTTCTGTGAGAGGTCTGTTTTCTGAATTTTCTGTTGTTTTTATCCCTTTTGGCGTTTAACTCTACAACTTTCCATACTTTCAAGCAGTGCCCCTCTACAAAACTCATCATCGGACTATGTATAAAAATACAATCTCTACAAAGTTCCTAGGACAATATTATGTATTCCTACTTTATGGGTCAAGGAAAACTATAAGTAGGCTTAATACCACTCATTCAGACTCTTCAGACTCCACCGCTTACAATAATCCATATTAAACTATTATTATAGAGATCATTCCTTTGAGCAATATGTTAAGACTAAAAAATATTGGAAAATGATGGTTGTTTTTTGAATTTTCTGGATTTTTTATCCCTTTCGGTTTTTAACTCTGTAACTTTCCAAACTTTCAAGTTGAACCCCTATACGAAACTCATCATTTGGTTATGTGTAAAAATACAAAGTCTACAATGTTCCTATTACAATATTATGTATTCCTACTTTATGGGTCACATATAAACTATAAGCAGGCTTGATACCCCTCATTCGACTCTTTAGACTCCACCGCTTACAATTATCCTTATTAAAAAGTGAATGACCTCTAAAACATGTGACAAAAGCTTGCAAACTTTGATGACTAACAAGGTAACTGTTGGGGTTTTGTAGGGAATTACCGAGTTAGCGCAGCGGAATACGGAAAATCAGAATTTTTCGATTTCAAAATTTTTTCTTGGATCAATTAAATAAACTTATTTTTTAATTACCCAATACTTAAAATCTGAAATTTTAAATCAAGAAATCAAATTTCGTTTAATTACTGAATTGACCCCATAACTTTGTATTTTGATCATTTTGGCCCTCAAATAGTCAAATACATATTTAAGTGATTTCAAATTAATCCCAAAATTATTTATACGTGTCTAATACATGAAAATACAAATTGCAACAAAAATCCAAAATTTTTTTACAGTTGCTAAACAGTCCCCAGTTTTCAGTATTTATAATTTGGTCCTTTTTTGTTCAAAACATGTCAAGATCAAATCCAATCAATCCCAAATTTCACATACATCAAATATACATAAAATTACATCACATATGTGAAAATCCCCAAATTTGGAAAGGGTTATGAACCCTAATTTTACAAATTGTCCGAATGACTAAATTTCACCAAATTAATAAAATCCAACAATTTAATTCAATCTTTAATACACTAAACAAGTCTCACCATCATGAAACAACTCAAGAACAATTCTAGGTCATCAGTGAGTGGCTCAACAACTCTAGAATGGCAACATCACAACCATTCTAGAAGAGTGCTAATGAACTAATTTCATGCATTCTTTATTAACATACATGCTCATATCTTTCAAACAAGTTCACAACCATTTAAATTACATACTTAAAGACTAGAGAAAATTATAAGCATCACAAGTTGAAGCCTAAATACATGGAAATAATTTCCTAGTTGAAGAAAGTTGGAAATTATTTACAAAATCCAAGAATTTGCTTGATGTATTTCCTTTGTTCTTCAAGTTTTTCTCTCAAGCTTTCTTTGTAATTTATTTTGTAACTTGTTGTTTTGAAAACATAAAAAGAAACAAAGCTTATATATTTTTTTCATTTGGTCGAAACCTAGTAAAGAAAAATATCAAGCATTTTTCATTTTTATTTCAATTAATTAAATAAGTAATTAGTTAACTTGTTCCATTTTCTCACTACAATATTTAATGAAATGGAACAAGTGTAACCAATAACCCTAAGCCATTTAGAAGGTAAATGTTGACTAAAGATATTATTTACTTAATTAATTTAATCATATAACATTTATAAAATTAAATAATTAAATACAAATATCTTAAATATATGTATTATATTTACAATAAATAATCAAATTACATATATCAATCATATATGTCAAAAATCATAATTTGATATTTTATTAATGTGAATTTAATAAAATCAAATATTAAATACAAATACACATTAATTAAGAAAATGACCCTTAGGTCCATTTGCATGTATTTTTTGTTTAACCGTTTAAACGACTTATAAATAATCAGTATTATTCAAAAAAGTTACCGTAGTGCTCTACGAGTATATTTCACTAGTGAGACTCTCTAGATTCAGGCATATCCGTCACGAAATTAACTTTCATGTCCATAATCTACACACCCGTAAATTACGACGAACACGGATAAACTCTCTGAACTATACAGGTCGAGGTCATTGCATACGTATAATCCCTCCGTCACAGGTATCCGGATTATTCTAGAGATATAGATATAAACGTCAAATCTCTATAGATATAATCACGTCGACGTTTCTATTAGAAACCCCTTAATAACACTTAGAACTAATTTCAAAAGTGTACTACGGGCCCATAGATTTAACAGATTGCTAATTCCATAATGAATACCTATGTTCTGTACACAGAACTGACGGATCTTTTCTTGATACACACAGGATATCCTGAGCATCAGTCGACACCCAACGAATAGGTGGAGGTATGATTTAAATAGATCGGTGACGTGACTGCCATCTAAGTGTGGAGGATAACTCATATATCCACAGTGGTATCTCAAGTCAAAGAATCATTATGCTCACTCAACCAGAGAAGATTCTTATTGACGTTGGTGTACCATCCATTAAGAATCTTCAATGAGTCATTTAGTTTTTATTCGCTACAACACCTGCACATCTATATGAGTCTCCAAGACTCATGGTTCATTAAGAAACCATCAGAATTCAAGATTCCAATATACGACATGTACCAGTCTTAACGGGTTTACATTACTGACCAAGTAGTGTAACTTTGACTAGGAACTGTCTAAGAATGACAACGTCATGATACAACTCAATGTCAGTTGCGATGCTTTTGCAACAGTTTCATAACTAATCATTCTATGGTCTGTTACGTCTTTACCATATAATAGATGATGTTATATAATAGAAAATGTTTCATTAGTATTTACAGAGAAATACATAATAAAATTGGCGCTCTGAGCGCTAAACCTAATAAAATCTCCCACTTGCTCTAGTGCTAACATCGATTGTATCTAATACCCATCGACTCCACATATTTATCAAATAACTTCAGAGGAATGACCTTGGTAATCGGGTCTGCTACATTATCTTCACTCGGTACCTTGCACACGATAATGTCCCCTCGCGACAAAATCTCTCGAATAATGTGGTACTTTCGTTCCACATGCTTCGACTTCTGATGCACCCTTGGTTCTTTTCCTTGCGCAATAGCTCCAGTATTATCACAGTATAACAGAATCGAATTCTTGATACTTGGGACCACTCCCAATTCTAAGATTTTATCTATGTATGTTGATTGGGATAACCCAATAAGCCTAATTTCTCTATCTCTATAGAGTTTTATGCCTAAGACATAAAAAGCTTCACCCAGGTCCTTCATGGATAAATTCTTACAGAGGTAAGCTTTGACACCTTGCATCATCTCGATATCATTCCCAATGATAAGGATGTCTTCAATATAGAGAATTAAAAATACCACCATACTCCCACTGGCCTTCTTATACACACGAGATTCTTCCGAATTCTTGAGAAAACCAGACAATTTGATTATCTCATCGAATCGAATATTCCAACTTCATGAAGCCTGTTTAAGTCCATAAATGGACTTCTTCAGCCTACATACCATGCCCGAGTTCTCGCTGGATACAAAACCCTTCGGCTGTTCTATATAGATTTCTTCATCAAAAAACCCATTTATAAAATCTGTTTTGATATCCATTTGCCAAATCTCGTAATCATGGTAAGCAGCAATAGAGAACAAAATCCTTATAGACTTTAGCATCGCAACTGGAAAAAAATTTCATCGTAATCGACATCAAGTCGCTGCGAGTAACCTTTAGCTACCAGTCGGGCCTTAAGGTTTCAACCTTTCCATCGGGCCCGCGATTCCTTTTGTCAATCCATTTACAATCGATAGGAATAATTCCTTCAGGAAGCAGAACCAAGTTCCAAACTTGATTCTCATGCATTGAGTCTATCTCGGATTTCATGGCGTCTTTCCACTTCACGGAGTCGATGTCCAAAATCGATTCTCTATAAGTAAAAGGGTCAATCTCTTAAACTAAGAGAACATGGAGACTCTTTTCTTGTATCAAATACAAGAGTTCAGGAGGTCTAGATACCATTTGCGACCTAAGGAGTGTGTGTGCTGAAGGTTCATCATCTTCATGAAGTTCAAGTTCCTCTGTTGGTTCATTAGTATCAGGTTATACTTCATCAAGTTCAACCTGTCTATGATCACCACCTTCAGACAAAAATTATATTTCTAGAAATTTTGCAAAGCGAGCTACGAACACATTTCGATGCTCAGTATCATAGAACTAATATCCTTTCGTATTTGAAGGATATCCAACAAACCTAAACTTCTGCCCTCGGGCAAAAGCTTATTATGCTGAGTCATCCTGACGTATGCTAGACACCCCCAAATCTTAACATAACTAAGATTCAGTTTCCTACCGGTCCGTATCTCATATGGAGTCATAGGAACAGCCTTGGAAGGAATCTTATTCGAAAGATGTGCAGCAATTAAAAGAGCATAACCCTATAAGTAATAGGGAAAATATGTATAACTCAACATCATCGGACTGTATCCAATAAAGTCTGATTTCTCCTCTCTGACACTCCATTGTACTGCGGAGTACCCGGAGGAGTATATTGAGCGAGAATCTCATTATCCTTTAAAAAATAAGTGAACTCTCTACTCATATATTCACCGCCTCGATCAGATCGAAGGCATTTAATATATTGACTAGTCTGTTTTTCTACTTCATTTTGAAATTCTTTGAACTTTTCAAAGGTTTCTGATTTACGTTTCACCAGATAAACATAACCGTACAGTGACACATCATCGGTAAAGGTAATGAAGTAAGAAAAAACATTATGAGCAGGTTGACTTATGGGACCACATACATCAGAATGTATGAGTTCCAATAGGTTAGTGGCTCGGTGTCCAACACCCAAAAATGAGGCTTTCGTCATTTTACCCCGAATGTAAGATTCGCAAGTTGGATAAGGTTCAATGGTGAGATCATGTATCAAACCATTCTTAACCAACTAGGTTAGGTGTTTCACACCTATATGACCCAACCTCATGTGCCACAGTTCAGTATTATTTATATCTGATTGTTTACATTTATTAATTCCAGTATTAAAGATATCTTGTGAGGTACGTAATATGTAATAACCATGCTCATTTGGATAACAAAGGATCTGAATATTATTTATATCATAAAAATACAAAGAACGATTCTTAATATTTATATTATAACCTTAAGTATTTAATACAAAAGTGACATAATATTCGCCACACATCCTAGCACAAAATAATAGTCATTTAACAAAAGTCTCTCACTGGGTAAAGGAATCTCGCATATACCCACTGCAACCCCATCCAGAGAGTCGCCACTCCTGAATCGCAACTGCATCTTCCCAGATTTCAGTTGTCTACTTTCCGTCAGCACTTGCAACGTATTGCAAATTTGAATAGGACAAGAAGAATCTAAAATCCAATAAGATGTCATAGCTTCACAAACCAATGAGATATAAATAATAGGAAAAATAAAAGTATCTGATATTGATGCTCTTTCCTTCCTCATCTGGGCAAGGTAGTCTGAAAATTTCCTCTTCCAGTGCCCGACATTCTAGCAGTGATGGCATTTATCTTCAGAAGCTCTCTTGGGCTTCGCTACCTTAGCCTGCAGAGGAATATTGAAACCTTTCTTCTTCTTTCCTTTTGTCTTCTTCCCCTTCGACTTGGATTGGGAAGAAGCATAAAGTGAAGTAGGTTTCGGAAGGTGAGTCATAACTCCCTTCTTCAAATCTTTCTCCGCTGGGGGAAGCATCCTATGCAGCTGATGGTAAGAGAATTGAATCCCATTCATGTTGAAGTACATGAAAAACTTGCGATAAGACTCCAGGAGCGAACCAAGTATGACACTCCGTCCTAGAGTTTCATTGAGAAGGAAATCACTACGCCTCAATAGCTCGATCAAATTGATCAAATGAAACACATGCAGGCTCACAGCTTGCCCCTCATCAAGTTTAGAATGGAAGAGTTTGATTGCAACGCTATGAACCACGACCTGTTCCTAGTTCATGAACGATTCACGAAGAAGTGTCATCATGCTATAAGCATCATGTATCTCAAAGTATTGCTTCTTAAGCTCAGAAGAAAGAAAACTTAGTATGTATGATTTAAATTTTAAATCATCATCTTTTCATCTGCGGAAAGTCTCAACTTCTTCAGAAGATGCATATGGAGATATAGCAAGCGGTAATAGACCTTCCAATATGTATCCCGGCTTCTCAGATCTGAGGACAATCCTCAAATCCATATCCCAGTCGGCAAAATTCTCAGCGCCCTTAAGCTTATTCGTATCAAGCATACGAGCAAAGGGGTTGGCCATTGGTGCCGCCATCGCAAATCTATCAAATAGATAGCGAATAAACAATCAGCAGATAAAATAATTTCATATCATATCATAAAGCATTAAATAGATAATGGATTTTTAATCTAAAAATGCCTCTCCCATTATTTCATGCAAAACTGTAATCCCCAAACAGAATACAAAATATGTGATAATCAAATCATAACATAATAGTGAAAGGTGGACCCCATGAATATATTTCAGCTCACAACTTTGGTACGTTCTCGCCTATGTATATTCATTAGGTAGACAACTCATTGACGATCACTCACCAGTGACTCATGGGTTTTCGGTCCTGGTCATTTCTCGTTGTGAGAACTTTGGCACGTTCACAATGAGGCGTACCAAGATTAAACTTGTCAATGATAAATTCAAGATACTTGCGTAACCCTTACAGCTTTAGCACGTTCAGGATTTCGCTCTCGCTTGAATTCACCTAATATCAAATATATCTGGTACATATAAATTTCTACCGGCCATATCCTCACAGATTTGGCACATTTTTGGATATAGTAGTAGAAAATTTATCGTAAACGGTATTGACAAGACGGACCAAGTAATATGCATCAAATACATATTAAATAAAAACCTAATTTTAAATAAGGATTTTCCGCAAAAGATGCTTTTACTTTATTTAATCAAATTAAATAAACACATGTATGCATAAAGTAAAGATTAAATTAAACATTGAATTTAAAGGCATAATCATATCGGGTGTCCAGAATCAGACTCTCTCTGATACAATTTTGTTGGGGTTTTGTAGGGAATTACCGGATTAGCGTAGTGGAATGTGGAAAATCAGATTTTTTTCTTGGATCAATTAAATAAACTTATTTTTTAATTACCCAATACTTAAAATCTGAAATTTTAACCCAAGAAATCAAATTTCTTTTAATTACCGAATTGACCCCATAACTTTGTATTTTGATCATTTTGGTCCTCAAATAGTCAAATACATATTTAAGTGATTTCAAATTAATCCCAAAATGATTTATAAATGTGTAATACATGAAAATAAAAATTACAACAAAAATCTCAAAATTTTTTACAATTGCCGAACAGTTTTGGTCATGTTTTGTTCAAAACATGTAAAGATCAAATCCAATCAATCCCAAATTTAACATAAATCAAATATACATAAAATTACATCACATATATGAAAAGCCCCAAATTTGGAAAGAGTTATGAACCCTAATTTTATAAATTATCCAAATGACTAAATTTCACCAAATTAATAAAATCCAACAATTTAATTCAATCTTTAATACAACAAACAAGTCCACCATCATTAAACAACTTAAGAACAATTCTAGGTCATCAGTGAGTGGCTAAACAACTCTAGAATGGCAACATCACCATCAAATGGCTAAAAGAGTGCTAATGAACTAATTTCATGCATTCTTTATTAACATACATGCTCATATGTTTCAACAAGTTCACAACCATTTAAATTACATAATTAAAGAGTAGAGAAAATTCTAAGCATCACAAATTGAAGCCTAGATACATGGAAATGATTTCCTAGTTGAAGAAAGTTGGAAAATACTTACAAAATCCAAGAATTTGCTTGATGTATTTCCATTGTTCTTCAAGTTTTTCTCTTAAGCTTTCTTTGTAATTTATTTTGTAACTTGTTGTTTTGAAAAAATAAAAAGAAACAAAGCTTATATATTTTTGTCATTTGGCCGGAACCTAGTAAAGAAAAATATCAAGCATTTTCATTTTTATTTCAAATAATTAAATGATAAGTAATTAGTTAACTTGTTCCATTTGCTCACTACAACAATTAATGAAATGAAACAAGTGTAACCAACAAACCTAAGCCATTTAAAAGGTAAATGATGACTAAAGATATTATTTACTTAATTAATTTAATCATATAACATTTATATAATTAAATAATTAAATACCAATATCTTAAATATATGTATTATATTTACATTAAATAATCAAAATACATATTTCAATCATATATGTCAAAAATCATAATTTGATATTTTATTAATGTGTATTTAATAAAATCAAATATTAAATACAAATACACATTAATTAAGAAAATGACCATTAGGTTCATTTGCATGTATTTTTCGTTTAACCGTTTAAACGACTTATAAATAATCAGTATTATTCATAAAAGTTGCCCTAGTGCTCTAAGAGTATATTTCAATAGTGAAACTCTCTAGATTCAGGCATATCCATCACAAAATCAAATTTCGTGTCCATAATCTACCCACCCGTAAATTATGACGAACACAGATAAACTCTCTGAACCATACAGGTCGAGGTCATTGCATACGTATAATCCCTCCGGCACAGGTACCCGGATTATTCCAGAGATATAGATATAAACGTCAAATCTCTATAGATATAATCAGATCGACGTTTCAATTAGCAATCCCTTAATAACACTTAGAACTAATTTCTAGAGTATACCACGGGCCCATGGATTTAACAGATTGCTAATTCCATATTGAATACCTATGCTCTGTACATAGAACTGACAGATCTATTTTTAATACACACATGATATCCTGAGCATCAGTCCACACCCAACAAACAGATGGAGGTTTGATCTAAATAGATCGATGACGTGACTGCCATCTAAGTGTGGAGGATTACTCATATATCCACAATGGTATCTCAAGTCAAAGAATCACTATGCTCACTCAACCCGAGAAGATTCTTATTGACGTTGGTGTACCATCCATTAAGAATCTTCGGTGAGTCATTCAGTGTTTATCCGTTATAAACACCTACACGTCTATGCTTCATTGAGAAACCATCGGAATCCAAGATTCCAACATACGACATGTACCAGTCTCAACAGGTTTACATTACTGACCAAGTCGTGTAAACCTTGACTAGGAACTGTCTAAGAATGACAACGTCATGATACAACAAAAATATCTGTTGCGATGCTTTTGCAACAGTATCATAACTAATCATTCTAAGGTCTGTTACGTCTTTACCATATAAAAGAGGATGTTATATAATAGAAATTATTTATTTTATTCATAATAAAATGTTACATTAGTATTTACAGGAAAATTCATAATAAAATTGTCGCTCTGAGTACCAACCCAAACAATAACGTCCGTCAAGAGTGTGCAAACTATGAAGACTAACAAGGCAACGTGCGACAAGAGTGTAGAAACTGATGAAATCAAGAATGTTCATAATAATTTAGTTGCCATTTCTATTGTATGTTGTATTTTAAATGTAGCAATTACATTATATACTTTATTTATATGAAAGGATTTTATCTCTTGTTTTGTATGAAGTGTATAACTGAAATGAAATGAATGTTATTTTATTAAAAAAAAAAAAAAAAAAAAAAAAAAAAAGCCCCTCGCATTATTGATATTAATCTAAGCAAATCTCATGTTGATAACTTCCATAATTTAAAGATCCAATTGATTGTCTTCTTCACTATCATGTTGAAGTAGCAATTGTTGAAAACTCCTCTTTTAATATCCTCCATAGTTCATCGAAGGGGAAGAATAATGCAACATGAATGTTTCCAGAAGAATGGTTGCTATTGTAAAAAAAAAAAACACATAAATTAAATTCTAAAATAAAAAATTATTGGTAGACATGAACACATCGCAAAATGTAAAGATAATCCAAAAATATTACCGTGGCTGAAAAACCGATAAGGTTCCACCCTTATATACTTATGGGAAATAGGAGTAATCTTGTGGAAATTAAAAATATTACCATGGCTAAAAAATCGATGATATTGTAGTAAATCCAATAGCGAATTGCTCTTATCGGAATTCCGACGACCAATCTCCAATATTGAATTCTGAAGGTTAGGATTTGGTAAGGTTTGGTGTTTTAATGGTTATCAAAGAAAGATATTTACCAAGAACAAAGAAGACAAACATGAGATCAATGGAGTATTCAATGGTGACCTCTTAAAGAAGATGAAAATAAAGATGATGAGGCTATGAATATTATGTTTCCAATAGTTGGTAAAGTGGCCAAGGCTTTCCTTATATAGATAGGGTTTCCAAGCCTTCAAAAAGCCTTTGAAACACACTTAATAATATTGATCACGTATTGACGTTCGAACGCCCTAACGAATGCTAGACGAACGCCAATGATTCGCAATTTAATGTGGGAACGTGATGTAGAACGTAACACGCACGCCTGCTCACCAGTGTCATTAAAATCATATCGGACCTATCGATTTAACCGATTGAACCGAGAATCGACCATGAGTTCGGTCCGACCAAAGGTAAAAACAGGTTTGAAAAAATCGGTCAAAACCAGTGAACTGGACCAGACCGGTTCAATTTTTTTTTTTACTTCTTCATTTTTTTGTATTTTTAATTAAATGAAAATATTTATTATGTAAGTCGGTTTGCTGGTTTTTGGGCACAGTTTTACCGGTTGAACCAATGACCCATTATACCTTTTAAATCACCGATTCGATCACCGGTCCGGTTATGAGAATATTGCTGCTCCACTGGAATAGTTTATTCGAACACGCTGAAAAAGTGATACACGCATACGTGAACTCACTGGAAGGTTGCGTTCGAACATGATATTAAACGTGCTACACACAAAGGCTCTGAAATCTGTATGGTTGGTGCTCAGAGCGCCAATTCCCGGTTGTATTTTGTTAAATACTTCTGTAAAACATTATTATTATTAATAATATATGCAGTTTCTATAATATAATCTAATCTTTTATATGGTAAAGACGTAATGACCTTAGAATGATTAGTCATGGTACAGTTGCAAAAGCGTCGCAACGGACATTGTGTAGTATCATGACGTTGTCATTCTCAGACAGTTCCTGGTCAAGGTTTACACTACTTGGTCAGTAAAGTAAACCCGTTGAGACCGGTACATGTCGTATACTGGAATATATGATTCCAATGGTTTCTCAATGAACCATTAGTCTTGGAGACTAGTATAGACGTGTAGGTGTTTATAGCGGATAAACACTGAACGACTCACCGAAGATTCTTAATGGATGGTACACCAGCGTCAATAAGAATCTTCTTGGGTTGAGTAGCACTTGTGATTCTTAGACTTGAGATGCCATTGTGGGCACATGAGACATCTTCTACACTTAGACGGCAGTCACGTCACCGATCTATTTAGATCAGACCTCCGCCTGTTCGTTGGGTGTAGATAGATCCTCAGGGTGTCCTATGTGTATCAAGATAGGATCCGTCAGTTCTGTGTACCAGAGCATAGGTAGTCCCTATGATTAGCAATCAGATAAAACCATGGGCCCGTGGTAAGTTTAGAAGCTAGTTCTAAACATTCTTTTTGAGATTGCTAATAGAATAGTCGACTGGATAGTCCCGATAGAGATTTGACGTTTACATCTATATCTCTGGGATTTATCCAGATACCTGTGACGGAGGAATATACATTTGCGATGACCTCGACCTCTATGGTTCAGGAGATTATCCGTGATCGTCATAATCTACGGGTGGATAGATTATGGACACGAAATTAGATTTTGTGACGGATATACCTGAACCTAGAGAGTCTCAATAATGAAACATACTCGTTGAGCACTAGAGCAACATAAATAAATAATATGATTATTTATAAAGTCGTTTAATGGTTAAACGCAAGATACATGCTAATGACACTAGATAGTCATTTACTTAATTATTGTGTATTTACATTTAATACTTGATTAATTTAAATACACATTAATTAATAGTCAAAATGAGTTATTTGACTTATTTCCTAAATGAATATATGTTTTAATATTTAATGTAATATTATACATATATTTAAATATTTGTATTTGATTAATTAATTAATTATTTAATTGTTAAATGATTAATTAATTAAAATATAAATATCTTACATTAGGATATTAAAGTTAAATGACTTAGTTGCATTTGTTGACCAATAAATATCTAATAAAGTTGTTTATAAGATATTTGTGCAAGTTGACCAAATGAAACTTGAAATGAAATTGAAATTAATTTTCCTTGTTTTTGTCTTTGGTATTTTCGGCCATAGGCCAAATGAACAAGTATAAATTATTTTTTCATTTCATTTAACACTTAACCTAATACACTTTATACAAACACACTCCATTGAAGAAACTTTGAAAGCTTGAGAGAAGAAAGAAGACTTATCAAAGAAAAAGCTTGGAATTTAGTAAGTTTTTCAAACTTACTATTAGAGAGGAATATGTTCCTAGGTTCTAGGCTTCAACATATGTTGTTCTTAGATAATTTCTTTCTTTATTTCTTTGTGTTTTTGTTGATGGAAGTTTGAATGAAGTGTTGAGCATGTATGGTGAAGAAAAGAATGTAACTAGTGTAGTTATATGTATTATTTTAAGGTTTATGAAACCATGTTGCTATTCTAGAGTTGTTGACCCACTCTTAAATGACCTAGATTTGATCTTGAGTTGTTTCATTGTGTTGAGACTTGAATTGGATGGAAGAATGATGATTGAAGTAATTGATTTAATGTATTTGGTCTAATTTATCCAATTTGAGAAATTGAAAAATTAGGGTTTTTAACCTATTCCAAATTTGAGGGTTTTCATATATGTTGAGCATTGGGTGTGTATATGATGCATGCAAAGTTTCATGTTGATTGGATTTCATTTGGATGAGTTTTGAAACATGAAATGACCAAATGGTCAATTTAGGCCTAATGGTGCTCACGGCAATGGATAAGAAAAATGGGGATTTTGCTTGCTTTGGTGTTTTGATGTTTTGAACATCATAAGTTCATCTTAGAAATGATTTAGAATCATTCAAAATTGATTGGATCAATTTCGGACTAAAACGGATTTAAAAATACAAAGCAAGGGTATTTCGGTAAATTCACTTAAAATTGTTTTATTGAATTTATTTTCATAATTTGATTATTGGAATATTAAATAAATATGTTTATTTAATTATCCGAGAAAAAGTTTTGAAATCTGAAAATCGGATTTTCACCGCTTCCGCTGCGTTACCGGATTCACCCCCTAAATAACCCCTTAAAATCTTCATCCAATATCTTCCAAAAGCTTGTCCAATTACTTTGAAACCTTCAAGACTCATTACAACTCAATTGAACTTGGTCTCTTACTGAATAAGCTAACACAGAGACCCAATAGTTGCCATGTTACTCTCTTTTGTGGAAACTATGACATACATATGGAAGATACTTGCACTATAAAAATTATGGCCTTTAGCGTCCAATAATTTAGCGTCAAAACTACTTTCGACGCAAATAATCACTTTTAGTGTCGTAATTCTATCAATCGACGCCAAATATTCAACTTTTTCGTCGAATTAACATATCGACGCTAAGAGTACGACTTATAGCATCGAAAATTATTCAACGCTAACGTGTTTTAACTATTCCAATAATCTTTGGCGTCGACATAAAATTGCGACGCTATATGTTATACTTTTAGCGTCAAAAATCAACTTCGACGCCAAAAACTTGAAATTTAGCGTCGACGAAGTAGCGTCGCTAAAGGTTTATGACGATACCACTACAATCATTTAATCTTAGCGTTTAATTTAAATCGACGCTAAAAATCAGACATTTAGCGTCGAAATAAGAGATTCGACGCTAAAAATCAGACAATTATCGTCGAATTTAATGTTTCGACGCTAAAGATATATAAAATGCATAATGCCACCAACTCTGTTCCCCCCTCTGCTTTTTCTCTCATTCTCTTCAATTTCATCCTCTGAAATCTGAGAATCTCTCCTCTACAACCTCACAACTCTCCTACATATTTTCAATAAAATTGTAATCAATTTCCCATAAGGTAAATCTTCTTTGATATTTATTTATTATTTTCATTTTTTATGATTATGTTTATTATTTCAGTTTGTTAGTGGTTTATGATTCATATATGTAGATTAGTTAATTAATTAACTAAATATAATTTTTCTGTAAACTATTTAATTTATCAACTAAATATATATGTATATTCTTAAATAAATAATTAATGAATTAGTAATGTTGATGAGTGTAATATGATGTTTAATAATTATATTATTATATTTAGGTATTTCGCTGAAATGGATAGAAATTGGATGAGCTCGCTGGATAGATTGAGTGTTGAATACCGTAATGGAGTGTATGAGTTCATGGAAGTCGCAAAGCAACACATTGATGTAGAAGGTCGTGTTCGGTGTCCATGTACAAATTGTTTGAATAGGAAAAGAAAACGGTTAGATGAAGTTCATAATCATTTATATATGCCGGGAATATCAAAAACTTACCGTACGTCGATTTATCACGGTGAGAAGTATAATTCTCAATCACGGTTTAATGATTCCAGTGAAGGGAGCAGTAGTTACAATCAACCTGCAAACGATGAGATAATCGATGCTTTGCATGACTTACAAGGTCCACAACTTGGTCATAGTGTTAGTGGTGACATGCCAGTGTTAAGTAGAAATGATCAAAATTTATTTAGTGAACTACTTGATGAGGCAAAAAAAATTCCATTTGAAGATGCTGGAATGTCGATCTTGAATTTCGTTGTGAAATTATTATAAATTAAAGTGATCAACAGAATGACCAACAAAAGTATTGATATGATACTAGATTTACTGGGGAAAATGTTACCGGTTGGAAGCGAATTGCCTAAGTCGTACTACGAGGCAAAGAAAATGTTGCGTGATCTAGGAATGGGGTATGAATCCATTCATGCTTGTAAGTATGACTGTGTATTATTTCGTACCGAGTATGAATCACTTGAATATTGTCCGATATGTGGTGAAAGTCGGTACAAAGTCCGTGGTATGGGGAAGAAAGTGCCTCAAAAGATATTGTGATATTTCCCTTTAACGCCCAGGCTGCAGAGGTTGTTCATGTCACGACACACAGCGACTGACATGATGTGGCATCATGAAAAGAGGATCGGTACGGAGGGCATACTTAGACATCCTGCGAATGGAACCGAGTGGAAGGAATTTGATGACATGTACCCCCGTTTCGATGAGGACCCCCGTAATGTCAGGTTAGGTCTTGCCTCTGATGGTTTTAACCCGTTTGGGAATATGAACAACTCTTATAGCATGTGGCCCATTATTGTTATTCCATATAACTTACCTCCATGGAAATGTATGAAGGATCCGTTCATGTTTATGTCATTGCTTATCCATGGTCCACGTTCCCCTGGTAAGGATATGAATATTTACTTAAGACCATTGATCGAGGAGTTACAAACATTATGGAATGTGGGTGTGCATACCTATGATGTAGCTTGTGAGTTTCCGTACGGTATTAAGTTTTCGATATTATTTGTTAGTTAAAATTTTTATTTTATACTTATTTTTACTCTGTTGCTATTCCTGTAGGAGTGGTTCGACTTCGATCTGAACAAAGTGAATGTCCAACAGTATATTGACTACCACATGAGGAAAAGTTATAAGGATTATAGGACAAAAGTCCTGAAACCAATATTCGACGAACATGGACCTTCAGATGCTCCACAACATAAGCCTGATTTTATAGAGGAGCGACATTCTTATGTGAGCTTTGGTCTAGCAAGAAACACGAGGTAAATTTTAAAATAAACGGAAATTTATAATTATCTTTGTTTTCGGTACTTACAGTGTTGTTAAATGCAGGATAAATGTCACGCAAATGCGGAAAATCGAAGTCACTTGCGTTTTAACCACTGTGGAGGTTCGAAACCATTTATCCAACATCGTGCCGAACATTCTGAGGTAAATATATCTTAACGTAAAATTTAACAGTTCATTGTTTTTACTAATGTAGAATAATACTGAATTTATTTTCTGTTTTTAACAGAGTAGCACAGGTGAGGTGCAATCATTTCCAGATTTTTTCCGAGTGACGCATTACAATGAGAAAAACAAATGGATAAATGAAGAAGTCGAACGCTGCTATGTAAGTTTCAGTTTTTAAAATAAAATAATTATTATATATATGTTAATTTTTTTCAAATTCTAACTTTAACTTATTTTTTTAACAGAACGAAATGATGGAACTCCAACATCAAAGTTAGGAAACAGGGTCCGACCCGATACCAGATGAGCAGTTGTCGCAATTGGTTTTCAAGAATCAGACAGCTTACAACGTCGGCCTTGGCACTCGTAAGAAGCCGACGTCATCTGCACGCAATACTGTTAATTCGGACAATGCCTCCTCTCTTCGAGACCAGTTAGCCACCACCCATGACCAGCTAGCCACCACCCAAGACCGACTAACCACCACCGAAGACCAGCTAGTCACCACCCGAGACGAGCTGAAGAAGACTAAGGAGGAGCTACAACAGTTCAAGGTGGACCACGAGAAGAAGATGTAGTAGTTCGAACAGTAAATGCTGGCTTTCCGCCAAATGTTGGAGGCCTCAATCAGTCAGGGTGCATCGACCTCGAGCGCCCCCTCATCACAGTAGCAATAAATTTTATATCCATTTGTATAAACATTTTGAACAAATAGTTTTAATATAATATGTAGTTTTTCTAAAAAAAAAATTCAATATAATAATAAAATAATTGTGATAATATTTCGTAATTATGTTATTAATCAGGAATTTTATTTCAATTAAATTAATTATTTTAGACCAAAAAGCAGTAAATTAATAATTTTTAAAAAAAACACATTTGTTAACTATTTTCGTCGAACTAGTCGACGCTAAATGGTGTTTTGGCGTCGAAATATTCGACGCTAATAGTAAAAGAATCGCCGCTGTAAGTATACAAATATTATTTTTTTAATATACTTTAGCGTCGAAACTAAACGACGCTAAAAGTCTAACTTTTAGCGTCGAATTATTTCGTCGCATATCTGACCTATAGCGTTAGAAAATTTTATTTAGCGTTGAAATACATTGGACGCAAAATGGTAGTTTTTAGCGTCGAATATCTTTGTTTCGACGCTAAATATTATTCTCGTCGATGTTTCGGCTTCCAATTTTTGCGTCTAATTAATTTGACGCTAATTTACATTTGCGTCGAAATTGTGGATTTTAGCGTCGATTAGTTTCGACGCTAAAGGGCATAATTTTTGTAGTGTTGAGTGTTTACTTGTGAGCCCTAAAAAATAATAAAGTTAATAAAAATACTTATGAATTGAAACTATAAAATCATTAAAATTTAAAAGCACAAACTAAGCTCAACATTTGTATTTGATGCAACTTTCTTCGTCTTTTGTCTAGATCTTTTAAATCTTGTAGATTTGTTCCTCTAAGAAGGTAGAAGACCTTTATAGCGGGTTGCTACAGGATCTTGTATGCCTTCGATCTCATTTGTTATATTTCCACACATTTTTGACCAGTTATAATTTTTTCATCACTAACTTTACCACGAATTTTCTTTGGTAAAGCCTTCAATGCTTTCTTAATCCAATCCAAAATAAATTTAGAACTTTCCGCATCATCTGCAAATATATCGGCAACCTCAGTAAAAGTAGAACACATTTTGTCAAATCGCACGAGTTGCACCCAACGTAATTATTTTTCATCTTAGTATAACATCTCTGTATATCTTTCCTCCATTTTTGTATTATGTATTTTCTGGAAGTAAGCGAATATCAATATGCACCAACACAACACTGCAACAGCATGTCTACAAAGAATCCCTTTAAATTGAAAATTTGAACAGATATAACTAACATCTTCCTCAAAAATAACCTCAAAACTTGTTTTCTTTCCCTCTACACACTCACTGACATAATATATTGATCTCACTGAATTGATCATATCATAATACACTGTTTTAGTCAATTTATGTTGAAATTCGTGAAACTTGTATTTGACATGATTCAAGCATTCAATCCACCTCAAGTTCCTAAGAAGAGTAAAAGAGGGTCCAAGTGTACCAAGCATAGTAATAGTATGAGGGGATCCAAGAATCACAAGAAAATGCATCCAAGACAGAGAGTTTGTCGTTGTTAGCCGAATATGGCATTAGATATATTATTATTTTATTATTATTTTTTAATTTTTAATTTTATTCAACGTGATCCCTACAATTGGGTTCTAATTCACAATTGTGAATTGTAACAATAATTGTGACGTGAATTGGGTTCCAATTAGGGGGTTAGTTTTAGATTAGGATTGGCGTAAGTTATGGGTCTTTTAATTGGATTAAGATTAGTGTTAATTTTAGTAATTTAATTATATTAAAATTAGGGTCCACATGTATTTATTATTTAAACATTTTTTTTTTGAGAAATAAAAAGACATATTACATTACACCCTAAACACACAAAAACCAACATGAGCTATCCCTAAGAAAGAGATAATTCTTTCTTTGTTCCTTTGTGAACAACACTTGGTAAAGGATTGACGAACTTTGTAATGAGTATAAAAGCTGTTCAAAATTCTTTCAATGCATCATCAAGAGTTCTTAGGACGAGATCCTTAAGGATTTGCGAAATCTTAGAAGGTTTTGTCTCAACAAAACCGTGAAGGAGGTTCTTGGGATTTCGTTTCCGCGTTGATTCACATCAGTAATGATATAGACATCTTACACTAGCTTCTCCATCTCAAATCTTGTAAGACATGGAAACTGTTTGTTGAAAGAATCGACATATATGCTCAATGTTGTTTTTCAATTTTATAACGTAAGACATAATCAAAATGCACCACTGATTACTGCAATGTCATTTTTGAGTTAACATACCCATCAAAAAAGAATTCATACTTTCACTTATTTGAGTTGTTTATATTCCTGCCCAAAAAATATTTTTCCCAAAGCATGGAACCCAACGTCGCCTCTCATTATATAAACCACTTAACCAAACGTTACCATACAAGTCATAATTAACGATCATATTATGCCAAGTCTTCTCAAATATATCAGTGCTACAAGAATCATAAACAACATATAAAAGCAAGCAAGAAATAATACAATCACATTCTCTATAAGCTCTTAATTTCTCAGACAACTTTTAATATATGCCAAAAACACCAATGATGCCTAGTATAAGCAAGAAATAATACAATCACATTCTCTATAAGCTCTTAAAAGTATCGATCAGTATCTTCAAATCCTAATAAAAAAGACTAATCGTGATAATTAACTCCAATAAACGGAGCAAATAGCATATCATACTTGTTTGTTAATTATGTGGTGTCAAACGTGATGTCTCAAAAAATTTATTATGCCATCCTACTCCTTGGATCTGCACAAAAACACATTCTTTAATCTACTCTGCTTATCCAAATCAATGCTAAAGAAAAACTTGTCACACTTTACTTGCAATTTCAAAAAAAAAATATCTTTGTATTGCCATAGCGTCTTCTCCAAGTCGCATTTGTCTTATTTTGTCAATAACATTTCTACAATCTCTTTCTAAGAATGAGACATTATCATGCCCACCAGCTTTGACGATAATGGAATTGTAGTTCTGAGCAACTGTGATTCCTCCACGATTATTTACTTATGTTGACGGGTGATTTTCGTCCCAGAAGCAGTTTCGGGATAACTCACCAGAGACAATCCTCCTCCAACTGTGAATTTGTTTGGTTATGGGGGACCAAAAGAAAACTACGACAAAAAGCGGATAAAACACACAATCAAAAAAGAGTTTTTACGTGGTTCGGCGGGATGGATGGAGCCTACGTCCACGGGCACAAAATGAGTGGGGGTATTTTATTACTGGAATGAGCTTGGCCGACTTGTTTTATGACAGGTCAATGTGGAACTGAGCTGTTTGTGTTCTGCCTTTTACAAGATAGTTCTATTCTATTTTTTAAGATATTTTTGACTATCCCCTAACCCACCTTTACAAATGTGTTTTCCCTCCCTTTATACTAGTGAACGTGTAGCACCGTTCTCGAACCTAGGTGATGTCACCCACGTGGATTCCTGAATCGTTGACCGACCCTCTCTTCCCAAAGCTACATAGGCAAGAACAAACCTACTACCTTGTTATCCTGCCCCTTCACCTTATCTCATACTCTGCCCCATGTGATAGTGACGTTTCAAACCTTCCTTGTACTCTACCCTATGTGATAGTGAGGTTTCACCCTTTTCTTACACTCTGTCCCATGTGATAGTGACGTTTCACCCTTTTCTTACACTCTGCCTCATGTGATAGTGATGTTACGAACCTTGAGAGGATCAAGCGATGGAGAATGAAATAAGGAACAGTCTGGAATACCCTGCCAGCAGTTCTGTCTCCAAGAGGTCGGTCAAAATGATCATTTGAACTTAGAATGCTACTGTCGATCTAGCAATATCCGACCAACCATGCTGGAGTGGTCGGTCTTGGGTCATCAAGTGGTCGGCCGTAACCGTTAGCATATGTCATGTCATCTGGTCGCCGTTACCCTGAAGGTCGGGCCGGCATTAAGGGTTTGATCGAGAGAGTCAGCCCTTATGGAAGCTGGTCCCCCATATAAGGAAAATATCATCCCTACCATTACCGCACTATTCAAAGTACTCGTCATAAAAAAACACCATCAACATCCGACCCCTAGTTCTCGGTATCAATGACATAGCGAGTTGATGTCGGGAACTATAAAAAAGATGGTGTGTTGATCAACCGGTTAGTGGTCGCTCCAGGAACCACAGAGAAAACTGCCTCCACTGTCAACCAGGTCTTCCCTTGCCATCTTTATGTGCTCGGTCATTGAGGTTTTCGATGCCTACCCATGGAGAAGATACTTCATCCTCATGCTGATGACGATTGACTCGGTGGGATGTAACCCGACCCCGAGCTAGTAGATCACTTGGCTCCGAGGGAATGTCAGCTCCCCGGATCAAAAGAGAGCCGGCCATGGAGGAAATGCTCCGACCCCATATCAACGAAACATACACTCGGTGGGATGTAACCCGACCCCGATCTGAAGAAAAACTTGGCTCTGGGGGAATGTTACCTCCCCATACCAAAGAAGAGATGGCCATGGGGGAATCTCATGTCCATATGTTGAAGATAAGCCTCTCGGTGGGACGTAACCCGACCCCGAGCTAATGAAACATATAGCCTCAGCGGAATGAATCCAGCCCCGGCGGGTGGTGGTACCGGTAGAGATTCAGCGGAACGAATCTAGCCCCGAACTGATGGAACAAGACAGCCTCGACGGAATGGATCCAGCCCCGAGCAGGTGGAACAAATGGCCTCGGCAATACTAAAGCATGCCCGAGCCAAATCATACATCGGTCTTGGCGGTATAAGAGTAGGCCCGAGCCGGAAAGAACATCGGTCTCGGCGGTACAAGAGCAGACCCGAGCCGGAAAGAACATCGGTCTCGGCGGTACAAGAGCAGACCCGAGCCAGAAAAACAAATCAAAACAAAGTTGAACAAATGGCCTCGGTGGTACTAAAGCAGGCCCGAGCCAAATCATGCATCGGTCTCGGTGGTATAAGAGCATGCCCGAGTCGGAAAGAACATCGGTCTCGGCGGTACAAGAGAAGACTCGAGCCGGAAAGAACATTGATCTCGGCGGTACAAGAGCAGACCCAAGCAGGAAGAAAGAACATCCGTCTCGGCGGTACAAAAGCATACCCGAGCCGTAAAAAAAAATCTCGGCCACTATGTGGGCCATAAGTATAAACAAATGTTTATTTAAGAAGGAGAAAATCTTACTCACATTCATGGGATCTGATGCCCTTCTTGCAATTCTGCGAGGGTCACTACAAGCGAGGCTGTTCTGAAAACATCCTCTCTGCATCCCAGCATTCCGCCGCATCCGACCGGATCCTCAAACAACGGATGTGGGTCTAACTCGTGGATATCAAAGATAGGTGTATTTTTAAATAATTTAATGGAATACTATATTCCATTACGAGTGTATAGGAAAAAACTAAGATTGAATAAGAGTCTGAAAAATCAAAAACGGAAATTAATATTTCTCAGCGCGCGCGTACGTGACCCGCGTGCTACAGTGCAACACTGAATATATTTTTTTTATTTGTTAACTTTGAAAGCATCAGCTCTCTGAAAATAGAGAGCTGATACAAATTGGGTTTTTACCCAATCTGCTTCCAATCTTCCATAAATGCTTTCAAGCACTCAAAATAAATTTAACATCAAAACCAACATCAACAAATGTTATAGAACAAAATCATATTTTTCAAAATATCAAATATTTTTACAAAAATATAAATTTATTTTAGATACGCACATGCGTAAATTTTGAATCCAAAACACAAAATCCAAGCTTTATGTAGAGTTCCAAACTCAAATTTTGAGTTCATGTCTAACATGAACAGTTTTGACCCAATCACAAACATATTATATTTATGCTTCCAAAGTTTCCATACATAAATTTATTAGCCTAATTTTAACTTCAAGCTATATTTTTATGTATCAAATACAAAAACATAGCTTATTAGAGAATATCAAACTTACCTAGTAAGCTTGAACCAAAGATCTAATATTCTCATTCTTGTTGAAAACTGCAGAGAACTTCCAAAGTTTCTCTAAACACTTCTTTAGGCTAATTTCTCTTATGTTTTGCCTTAGTGCTTGCTTGTTTAAAAACTTGCTCAAGCTTGCCTTTTATAGTGAAGCTTATGTAATTTTTAATTAATAAATGTTCAAATAAACTTTTAGATAGGCTTTAACCAATTTATCCAAATATGCATAATTAAGTGTGACTAATCACCTTTATCTACCACTTTGATTTAATCCAATTAAATCTAGATAAAGTTTAACCAATTTGATTAGTTCATTGTCTACCACTTTGAATTAATCTAATTAAATCAAGCCAAATACACCTATTATTCCATATTTTATAATTACCAAAATATCCTCAAATGGTAGAGATATTTATGAAATTACAACAAAACCCTTATGTGATTTTGGATTAATCAAATTAATCAAATTGGGTCAAAGTAAATAATTAATGTTATCTAATAACACTTAATTATTTTAATAACTATATTATCAAATATTATTTATTATCAAACATTATCGACTACTTAAGTGCTCAACGAGTGCACTTCAAATTATGAGACTCTCTAAGTGTAGACATGTTCGTCATATAAGCCTAGCTTATATGTTTGCAATTTGGCCACCTCCGAATTTGTGAAGAACACAAATGACCTTTCTAAACTATACAAGTCGAGGTCATCATGTTGGGGTTTTAGGCAATCAGTATGGGTAACACGGCAGAATGTCGGAAAATCAAAATTTTCTGATTTCAATAATTTTTCTTGAGTAATTAAAATAAACTAATTTATTTTAATTACTCAATACTTAAAAACTGAAATTTTATCCCAAAATCAGATTTTTCATTAATTACCGTTTAGCCCCTGAACTTTATATTTTTATCATTTTAGTCCTGAATAGTCAAATACATATCTCATAATCGTGATATGCAGCAATGGCTAAAAGAATCCTAATGAATTTTAGCATGGCTAATGGTGAAAATATTTCCACATAGTAAATTTTAGGAAGTTGAGTGTAACCTTTCAAAACCAGTCGGGCCTTCAAGGTTTCCACCTTTCCATTGGACCCTCACTTCCTTTTATAAACCCATTTACAACCAATAGGTTTAACTCTTTCAGGAAGTTTAACATTTCTCATATTATCGACATGTCCACGATTTTTTACAAATAATCATAACATTATTTCTGATACATGTGATCCACCATAGGTGATCGCTTTTGGCAAAAGTCTTAAGAATCGTGACTTATTCACATAGATACCTAAACCACTTATGGTACACATGCGGGCCGAAGGATCCTATCTTGATACGCCCTTGATTAATGAGTGCATCGGTCCACACCTACTGAACATTAACGGTCAGACCATGAAAGATCTCTGATATATATGGCATCAAAGTGTGGAGGATCACACACAAAATCAATGTTATCCTACATTCAAAGGATCACATATCCTACTCGACACGAGGAGATTCCTATTGACGGTGATGTGCACTTCCAACCGTCAAGAATCACATGTGATTCATTCAGTATTCGCTCCAATGAATATCCACATGTCTATACAAGATTCGCTGCTCATGATACATCAGGTTAAACCATTGGAACTTCAATTCCAGTATACGACATGTGCTAGTTTTCTAGGTTATATGAATTCGACTGTATTCTAAAATCAATGACTATGAATTTTTACTTTAAGAATAGTTTATAATAGTAATATTATCCCAATGTCGGACCACCCAATGTCCAGTATTACTGCATGACTATTCTAAGATAGATGTTATTCTCAGCATATTAATATATCAATCTAATATGCCTTACGACATAAATTACCATTAATTGGGTTGAAATGAAAATATAGTTATTTTATTAATAAATAAAAATATAATGTACAATACATTATTCGGATTGATGCTCCAAGCACCAACTCCAACACCAATGGGGTTGGTGGAAGAGTTGGAAGACGTGCCTTTAGATAAGGGCAACCAAAGTCGGAGTATCAAGGTGGGTAGGAATCTGAAATTCATGATCAATGAACAATTGCTCAGCTTTCTGGGAAACAATGGGGATGTCTTCGCGTGGACTCAAAGTGACATGGTGGGGATCGACCCTAAGGTCATATCCCACAGCCTAAAAATTTATCCCAACGACAAGCCAGTGAGATAAAAATGAGGTCGATGAATATAGAGCATTACAATACGATAAAGGAAGAAGTTGATAACCTCTTCACCAATAAGTTCATCTGGGAAGAGCATTACCCAACTTGGTTGGCCAACCCAGTCCTGGTGAGGAAGAAGAATGGAAAGTGGAGGACGTGTGTCAATTTCACCGATCTCAACAAGGCATGCCCCAAAGATAGCTATCCGCTACCAAAAATTGATCAATTGGTGGACATGACGGTATGACACACGGGCTACTGACTTTCATGGAAGCTTATTAGGGGGATAAATCAAATCCCTAAGTACGAACCCGGCGAAGAACATACCTCGTTCATCACAGACCCATGTTTGTATTGCTAGAGGGTGATGCCTTTTGGACTGAAGAATGTGGGAGCGACCTACCAGCAACTTGTTAAGAGGATGTTCGCAGGCTTGATTGGAAAACAAGAGAAGTATGTGTCGACGACATGTTAGTGAAGTCAGGAAATTCCTCTCACCAAACTCGACACCTCGAGGAATTATTAATGATCTTAAGAAAATATAAGATGAAGCTAAATCCCTGGGAATGTTTTTAAGCTTCTTGGTAAATCAGAGAAGCATCGAGGCCAATCTAGAGAAAATAAAAGCACTTAGAGGAATGCAATCACCCCGAACTCCGAAAGAAGTGCACCACCTAAAGGGCCAGGTCGCAACATTAAGCATATTCATCTCGCGAGCAATCGATAAATGCTTCCCGTTCTTCGATACTCTTTAGGGCAATAAGATGTTCAAATGGATCGGCAAGTGTGAGATCTCCTTTCAACAGTTGAAAGAATACATGAGGAACGCTCCCCTATTATCAAAGCCGAAAAAAGGTGAAAAACTCATGGTTTATCTGGCTATATCTGGGAATGCGATCAATGCGTCTCTTTTCAAGGAAGATAAAAAGATCCAACGACCTATATACTACATAAGCAAATGACTTTTGGATACGGAAATGATATACCTTCAAATGGAGAAGCTCGCATATTGTCTTGTCGAAGTCTCCAAGAAGTCATGACCGTATTTCCATGCCCGAAGATATGAGAGACAATCAGTGCTAGGAGCTCTATATTAATGGGTCCTCAGATGATGTAAAGTAAGCGCATACATCATATTAATAAGTCCTGAAATGTTGGTAATTCTAAGGGTCCCAAGGATCATAAATCAGGCATGAATATGTGTGAATACATTCGAGGAAGTCGCGGAATAGTCACATCGAGCAGTTGAGCGATGCGGGAGGCAACGAAAATTTCTTTTCTGCTCACTGTGAACTGTGTCAGTGGGCTGCTGTCCTCACTGATTTTCGATCTTTGGATCATCTTGAACAAGCTCCAAGCTTCGTCAAACGATTCTCGGCTCATGGGTGGACTTCCCTATCACCTTCGCATGTCTCTCGGAGTGCTAACTCTCTTGATTTTTGCCACAAAAAATCCACACTTTGGCTTCCCTCATTCACGGTTTTTACAGAAAAACCAGTGAAGTATTTTGGCCCTCCATGGGCGTGAGGATGAAAAGAATGGAGAGAGAGAAGAAGTTGTGAGAGTTGTATTACCAAATGTGTATCTAATACCAAAAATAATTAAAAGTCAAATACCTATATTAAATAAAGGTAAATAGCCTTTTAATTAATCCATCAACTCACACTTGAGTGTCAAACACTCAAACATCAACTTACATCAAGTCAATCAAGTTGTCAAGTCACATCACTCAAAGTGACAAGTAATTTGACGATTGATGCGACTAATGATTTGATACTTGATTTGACTTGCGTGCCGCACTCGAATTTGAAATGCAAATGCGCTCGGAAACAATCCCAGGCTCGGGTTCTCTAATTCCAAATTAACAAATTTTCCGTTGCGTCGTAATTAAATGATTACGCCTAGCGAAGTCACTATTCACATCGCTAACGAATTAATTCTAAATTAATTCGTTCGCCCGAATTAAAATCTAATTTTAATTTCGCTTCGAAATCCAATCTCGTTAATATATCGAATATATTAATTTGCCGATTAATTCAAAATTAATCGTTATCTCTCTTTAATTGATATTTTATCCCAGATAAAATAACTTCGTAATTAATCCCAGATTAATTTTCTCTCTCATCTAATTAATCCCAGATTAATTAAAAGTGCGAGTCATACGTCATCGGTGAATCTTTGGGAAGCGACCTGTGAGATCCCCGGATATGTTGGCAGTAAATTCGGTCGTCGGACTATCCGAACACGTAAGTACCAAGTACTATATTTTACCGATTTACAAGACAAGGTTGGCTTCTAGCAAAGCACCATGCCTACCCAATTCTCCAGAAATATCCTTAAAGGAATAAAGGATCTGTATCAGGCGTAGTATACGTAGTATTGTGTATTTCTGTCCAGTATTGGATGATCACATGCGAGGCCTGGGGCTGGTACAGTGTCTGCCCCGTACAAAGCATATATCGGATTACGAGCAACTAGTCTCTTTAATATAGGATAATCATGACCAAGAAATATTATCCCGACGGTTGCAACCTTTTTAGAGAACCAGTTTTGTATCCCTGCGCGATCATCAACTCCATATGACTGGAGTGACACTTTCGTCTTGACATCACACCCAACACACTACGATTCTCAATATACCCAGCATTGGCGTACACAGAACCTGTTAATGTTGGACAGTTATGACCCATAGCGTCACTGTTTGTAAAAGACATTGTGTTTTTGTACGAAATTAACTATGTAGTAATGAAATTGCCTTTTACCGTTTTGTAATGTAATTACTTTGATATATATAAATGGTAAAAGTCCATATGATTAGTTCCGGATTGAGATGATATGAGACAGTATCAATCCATAAAGGTTTAATCATTAAATATCCCTAGTCGTAGTATTATCGAGACTGGACATCGATAATACGGAATAGACTAGTATTGCACTTGTGCGCGTTGTGAGGGCATAACGGCACAGTTCTCATATGTTTAAGTATTGGATACTTATGCAAGTGCGATAGGAGGTTGTGTTTTACCGATGGTACGGAAAACAGCTTCGCTCTGGATAGACCCCGCGGAATCCTATTGGTAGTATGTATATGTGTCTATGGGAGTTCGCTTCAGGGTAGGTGTATTTGGTCTTAACCTGAGACTTGCATCGCTAGTACTTGCGACAATCGGTAAACTTTCGTTTTGGTCGTCCAGGGCTTTAACAAGTTCTGTGTGTGCCTCTTCTAGGTTTATTGAGAATCGTAGTGTATTGGATGTGATGTCAAGATGGGAGTATCACTTCAGACATATGGAGATGATGATCACGCAGGGATTCGGAACTAGTTCTCTATAGTGTTGCAACCATCGTGATAATATGACAAGGTCATGATTATCCGATTCAAAGAGACTAGTTGCTTGATATCCGATATATGCTTCGTACGGGGAATACACTTCTCCAGCCCCAGGCCTAGCATGTGATCATCAGATACTGGATCGCAATACGCTATACGACGTATACTACGCCTGACATAGATTATATATTCCAGTAAGAATATTTCTGGAGAATTGGGTAGGCACGGTGCTTTGCTAGAAGCCAACCATGTCTTGTAAATCGGTAACATGTAGTACGAGGTACTCACTTTATCGGATAGTCCGATAACCGGATTTACTGCCAACATATCCAGAGATCTCTTGGGTCGCTTCCCAAAGATTCACCGATGACAGTTGACTTAAAATATAATTAATCTGGGATTAATTTAGAGAGAGAAAATTAATCTGGGATTAATTGAGGCTTTATTTAATCCGGGATTAAATGTGTTCAGTAGAGAGAGAACGCGATTAATTTGGAAGTAATCGGTAAAATAAATTTAATAGTTAAATTTGATTTTTCTATTTAATTTATTTAAATGGGCTAAAATAATATATATATCGGATATATTAATACGAATTGGATTTCGTTACGAAATTAAAGTCGGACTTTAATACGAACGAACGAGTTAATTTAGAATTAATTCGTAAACGTCGATCGTAATATATTTGCGAGGCATCGATATTTAATTAAATTAGATTTAATTATTTAACGACGGAAGTTCGTTTAATCGGATTAAACGGAACCGAGCCGCGGCAAATGTTCGTAGAGATATTTGAATTTTGAATTCAAATATGTGGGGCCCACTTCACATGTGTGGTAGGTGGTGGTAGTTGGCATTTATGCCAAGCCACCAACCACTCAACCACCTTGTTTTACTTTTGTAAACCATTTACCAAACCTACCAAGTTTAGGGTAAAAAGGGTGAAATAGTTTTACCTAAAGGTGAATAACAAAAGAAAATCTCTACACTTGTTACACAACACTATTCATTAGATGAAAATTGAAAAACCCTAGAGAACTCCCTAGGGCTTGGCCGAATTCCTCAAGCTTCTCATCTCTTAGATTTGTTTCAAATCAATCAAAAGCTAGCACTTTGGAAGTTGACAAATGTGATAGGGAAACCACTCAATAGCTTGGAATCATCAAAAGGGAAACTACTCAAAAGCTTGGAATCATCAAAAGCTTGGAATCATCAAAAGGTTGGAACTTAGAGTTCATCCTCTCAAAAGTTTTAAAGCTCTATCCACTCATTGTAAGTTCATTCCGCACCTTATAATGATCATATGAAATGTTTTTCATGCTTATTAGATCCTATGAATGTTCTAGGAACACTAACAATGGTATCATGAGCCTAATTAAGCATGAAAATTTCTAGGGTTCTTGGACCTAAAATTTGGGGCTTTTTATTTTGAGCATGATTTTTTAAAATTGATGTTTTGAGTATGTTTACAACATGATGACTTAGAGTTATGCATGATTAGATTTGAAATAAATCAAAAGAATCAAAAAATAAAAACTTGTTAGCATGGCCGAAACTTACTGGTCAGTGCACTGTGCAGATTTTATTTTTTGTAACATGAAATAATATGTTTGGATGCATGTTTAAATGTTGATAGTTGGTTTAATATGATTAGAATCAATGTCTATAATTTTCATGTTAAAATCAAAGTGCATGTTGAGCATGAAATGATGATTTTAGGTTTCATTTGTATCAAGCATGCAATGATGTGTTTTGGGTTGATTTTGTCTTAAGCATGAATTATTGGACTAAGCATGATTAATTAAGTTAATTGATATTTTGGAAATATTGAGTTTAATTAATTAATTATGGCTAATACACTTTAATTAAAATAATTGTGATATTTGGAATATTATAATTATGTTAATATATGCCTTTAAAATGAGTTGGGCTAAAAGTGTGTATTTGGGCCTAATGGGCTTGGTTTGACCAAGTTTGATTTTGGACTTTTGGATTTGATCCATTTGGGCCCAAAACCAATTCCATTAAGTCCAAATACATCACTTGACCCTTTAAAGATTTTAATTGGGCCTAATGGGCCTAAATTGATTTGTTGGCAATAGGGTGATTCCTATTGGGCCTTGGCATTTTGGGTTTGATCCATTATGGCCAAAGCCCATGCCTTAAGAATCAATTAAAAGCCCATTGGACTTTAATTAAAATGACATTGGATGTTATTGGGCCTTTGAGACCCATTAAGATTGGATTTGGAATCCAAGTCTTTAAGGCAAATAAATAACTGTATGTATTTAATTTGGAATTAAATTGGAATTAGTATTGAATACAAATAAATTGGATTTAAAATTGTAGTTCAATATAATTCAAGAATACTTACTTTGAGTATTTATTCTTAAATGAGTTTGACTCTTGCAAATCAAATCATTGTTTGAACATTGCATGGTCACATAATTAAAGACTAATTAATTGGATTAGATTGGTTGTAATATATGCTTTGTATGATTACATGAATGTGATGAATGAATAGTGTATATCGGATGGATATTAGAAGGGTGAGGGCAATTTTGGAAATTGTAATAAATTTAGAATTTATTAAATTGGGCCTGCGTGTCTAGCCTTTTATCTATTTACTCCTTGTAATTCTCTTCTCACCTAATCCCCTCAATGTAAATGGGTTTCTTTATTGTATTTTGTAATTGGGTAGGAATAGAATAGTTCTAGCCGTGGAGAGGAAAGGGAGTGATTTGTTCTAGGAACAATTATTATATATCCATCCGCATATCGCTATTAATTTACTTTACGCGCTTTATGATGTTTTAGAAGCATGCTTAAGGGTGTATGATGAGACCTAATCAAAGATAATTAATTGGATGCCAATTACGCGAAAAACCCTCAAAAACATATTAAGCGTTTTTCCTTTCGTTGAGTGATTCTTACTCAAGATCCAAAGTTGGCATTGGTTTGTTGGCCAAAGTCAAGACCTTTGTCAATTGCGATGTGTTTGAATCATGAGAGTTTTGTTCCATATCGGTGTCTTGTCCAAGTTGTGATTTGTTGGCCAAAGTCAAGATCACTTCTTGTCCATCGACATTGATTACGAAGCTTTCCATGTCAATGAGTCCCGCTTAACTGGAATCATTAAGCTTGTTGTGCCAAAGCCAAGGCTTAGTTGATTCACAGGAAAAGGTTAGGAAAATATATTGGATATATTGGCATATATATATATATATGTTTCGGACTTGGATGTCCACCTACCGGATCTAGGAATTGGATGAGATCCAATTGATCTTCGAGATCTACCTAGTTAAGTTTCATACAGCTTGTTGCCAAAGTCAAGGTTGTGTGTTATTTAACGGGATCCTAGCCCACTAGGAAACTATGTTTCCCGAGTACTCGACAGAGGGTTAGAGGCTCGCCGAAAAATAGTGGGAGGCTAGTATTGAATTTGCAATTTCATTCAGATACTTAGCTTTACGCGCTTTCAAATTTATTTCGTCAAAATTATTTAGTTGGACTAATAAAATGTTATTTTTCTTGTAACAGTTAGACTGTACCCAAATATCGTTGACTAGATAGTTGGACTATCGTAGCCAAGATGACTGGAAAGGGAAATGTCCGAGACATTATCATGGGCAAAAATGTCTTCAAGGGCACGAACTTTGCCGATTGGGAAATGAACCTAAGGATAGCCCTGTTGAGTTCTAATATAGGTCCCAAGATCATGAAATCAAGCACAAAATTCGTATGAACACATCAAAGGAGTAAGGCGGAAACATAACTCACATTGAACGGTTTGAGATGCGAAGAACAAGCTGCGTTTTTGCCTCCCTCCAAGCTCACGGCAACAGCTCTCCAAGGCAGTGGGCTGCTCGGTTTTGACTGGTTTGGTTCCTCCATGATTCGGCCATTGATGAACACCATGGAAGCTCCAAGCTTCAAGCTCCAAAATTGATTCCAAGCTCATAAATTCGTTTCCCTATCACCTATGTATAACCCAAGGTGTGTGCTAGCACCACATCTTCTTCCTTGCTTCTCATTGATTCGGTCATAACCGGAAATTTTTGGAGAAGAAACGGTTCCAAACCGTGAAGAAGAAGGAGGGAAAAGAGAGGGAGAGGAGATGCGTAAAAGGGAGAGAGTGGAGTGAGAAATTAAAAGTATTTTTTTGGTTTATAAAAATAAATAAACCATTTACCACTTTTCATTTCCCAAAAACCAAAAAAGTCAAAAAGCAAAACAATAAATGCCTTTCAACTACCACATCAATCACTCAAATCAAATGACAACTTGCCACATCACTCAAAGTGACATTTGATTTGACGCTTGATGCGACTTGCGATTTGACGCACGATTTGACTTGCGTGCCGCACTCGAATTCGAAATGCGAATGCGCTCGCAAATAATCTCGGGCTCGGGTTCGCTAATTCCAAATTAACGAAT
>SKCR01046037.1:0-88516 GCA_019454045.1 Zanthoxylum bungeanum | reverse complement strand
TAGCCAGGAGATAGATATATTATGGGCTTTTGCGTGGATAGAGGTAAGTACACTCCGTGGTGATTCTCTTAACATAATTGTTTGATGATTGATGGTTGTTGTGAGAGTCGGTATATATATATAAATATATTGGTATAATTATATATATATTTTGTTATATATATTTACATATTTGTGAGATATTATATTGAGATATTAAAAGCATGATAAATATGAAATCATGATTGTTGAGATGAGATTGATGGATTGGATGCGAGATGTGATTGTATTGGATGATGTGTGTTGTTGTGTTATGCAGCCGGGTTTTTTATAATAGTGGTCGGATTTGAGATGATGTGATGATACATCATATGGTATGAGATTGATGGAAAACCTTGGGAGTTGTGATGAGGTACTCTCCCATTGGTTTTTGATTTGGGGGTATACGGGGACTCCTCCATTGGTTATATTTCACTCATATTTTTCGAGTTGATATGGTTGGAAACCTTGGGAGTTGTGATGAGGTACTCTCCCATTGGTTTCAATCCTCTGTTATACTAAACCCGGATTAGCAACCATGTTTGATGGATGTTTGTATTGTTGTGGGATGATTGTATAAGATGATATTATAATATATGCTATTTTCATATATTATATTATATATATATATATTTACATATATATATAACCCTATTTTGTTGGTGAGGTCATGTTGAGAGAATGAGTGCTTACTTGCTGAGCTTTTTAAGCTCACTCCCCTCTTCCCCCAAACATTCCAGGTAGTTCGCGAGCATAACAGGAGCAGTACCAGATTTGGATCCACGTGCCACAATGGTATTTTCGGGTTGGTCCAGACATTCTAGTCGTCATTTGCATATTATTAAGACTTGTGTTGTAAATCTTATAATTGATGTATAATTTTGGGATTTGTAATTTATGATGTAATTTTGTGAAATTTGTTTGGTTGGGTTGACATATAGAATGCTCGAGCTAAAGAAGTCTGCGAACGTCTTTCTAGGGTTGGGCCCGCTCTAGGGAGGGGGTCGTGATAAGAGGTCCTCTATTCGAGGGAAATTATTAAAGGCTACCTTTACCATGATGTTTTGCCGTTCCGGACGAAGTACACTCGATTGAATGTGAAATGTGTTCAATCGGGCATACAAGGTCCCATATTATTTATTTTTTTATTCATGCATTGATAATTTAGTGCGCATGGGCTAACTAGGATGGTTTAAAGGTCCTTTATTTGAGGGAAATGCCTAAAGGCTACCTTTACCATGATGTTTTGCCGCGCCTTTTATTATGTCATTTACCCTTTGCATATCATTGCTTTATTTACGCATGCATTGCATTCTAGTGCACATGGGCTAAATAGGGTGGATTAAAGGTCCTCTATTCGAGGGAAATGCCTAAAGGCTACCTTTACCACAATGTTTTGCCACGCCGGACGAGGTACACTCGATTGAATGTGAAATATGTTCAATCAAGCATACGCGGTCCTATATTATGTATTTGTTTATTCACGCATGGGTTTACGTCGTTTCATATACTATTTTGGTAATCTCGTTCGAACGCATTTCCGAACGCTGCATGAACGTATGCATTCTGCCTCAGTCCGTTCAAACGCGTTTCAGAACGCTACTCGAACGCGCATGCATTTTATTGTATCATGCATCAGGTCTTATCTCATTCGAATGCGTTATCAAATGCTATACGAACGCGGATTCTGTTTATCATTCGAACGCGTTATCAAAAGCTACTCGAACGTGTGCATTCACGCGGACATTCTGTTTATCATTCGAACGCGTTATCAAACGCTACTCGAACGTGTGCATTCTGTTTACCGTTCGAACGCGTTTACGAACGCTACATGAATGGGCACACACTGGACAGATTCCTTCATCATGTTTTATGCATGTTTGTCTCCTTAGTCATTCCATTCCCCATCATATGCTTAGTTAGCTCTCTTTAATATTTATGCTTTTACCGTTATTGTTTATTTATCTTTCTGCATTCATTTATTTAATATGTTCATGAAATTGTGTGCTTACCGTTATGTCGATTTACTTTTATGCTTGCAAACTTAGATATAGGTTGTATGCGAACTTAGATATAGGTTGTATGCAAACTTAGATATAGGTTGTATGCAAACTTAGATGTAGGTTATTCTTGCGTATGTATGTTGCGTAGACTTGGTTATATTATCCCTTAAATCAGTTCATTACAAGTGGCATAAGTAAGAGACCATTCCGAACCCAACGGTTTGAGGTCTTCCCTTGCGAGGGGTGAGTGCGGCCTTAAATCATTTCCTAGTTCACACTGGGTGGCGACTCCATTTTATTTCTCCGGTTTAGTTCCCCGCGGGCTACTCTGTACTCCCGACCGGGCCTCGAGCCCGAGACAGCGTCACCGATTTTTGTGTCCTACAGTCTGGCGACTCCACTGGGGATAGAGAATCGACCCCGAAAAAATGTCTTGTAATGTTTGTAATTTTTGCTTTAGTTAACTGTGTCTGCAAGTGGGTTGGGTCCAAGGGGTTTAACCAAAGGCATTATTAGAGCTAGGTAATGTTTTAGTGTCTTCCTTCATTCACTACCTTTCTATAGCTGAAAGGAAAAGCTGTGAAGGCACCTAGATAATCATTTACTCGAAGCTTACCGTGATGGACTAATTTGGAGGATATATTGTTTATTCCTGTCACCAAGGCGATAATAGCCTAAGGCTGTGTTTTGGTTGGGGGTTTTTGGAGGGGAGGGGAGGGGAGGGGAGGGGAGGGGAGGGATTATTTTAAATTTTGTTTGTTTGGTTCAATTTTTTGAAGGGGATGGGAGGGGAGGGGAGGGGAGCAAAATCCCTCCTAAGTCAATTTTAGCTCCCCTCCAAAAGTGAGGGGTTTTGGAGGGGAGAGAAAGTGATGAATTAAAATTTTAAATGTAATTACTAATTATCCCTACTTATATTGTTTTACTTTTATTTATAACATGCTATAAGGATAAAATAGTAAATTAGTTTTAAAATCTCTTCCCAATTAAACATATATTTAATAAAAAACCCTCATCTCCCCTCCCCTCCCCTCATTTGAACCAAACATATATTTAATTAAAATCTCTCCCCTCCCTTCCCCTCCCCTCCATTAAAATCCCTCCCCTCCCCTCCCCTCCCCTCCCCTTCGTTGAACCAAACAGACCCTAAGAGGCAAGGGTATTTAAGAGAGTTCGCTCCACTCTCCCTCTGGGGAATCTTCAATAAGAAATCCATTTTACAGTCATTCATGCATCATTACTCATTGGCACGTACCTTAACGTATAAAAAATGGTGCGCTCACTTGGTCGTCCGAACCCTTGAGTGGGGAGACCTAGTTGTGGGCAATCCTTCGCCGACGGGAGCCTTTGTTATATCCTACAAAACCCGCATGTAAACCATAGTTGTATGTCTTATAAAAGTTGCCTCTTTATGCTTTTGATAACCACATGCATATTATATCTCGTACATCGCACGCATCTCATGCATCTCAGCATACACGCATCATGTTAACCCATGTGTTTTAAAAGCCATCATATATATCCGTTGGGTTAGAAAAGAAAGATTTGTCAAAAAGAGTTTAGCAAACATGGATATTGGGGAAAAGGAAACTGAGGAACAGAAAATTTTACGGCAAGGATAGAAAGACCATGGTGGGCCCAAAAAAAAAAAGAAAAAAAAGAAAGAAAAGAGATAGAAAAAAATTGTTTGTTCTTAGTCCTTAATAGTTAAGCATGAGTCCGATGATGAAATTTTTTGCTTTAGGATGAAACCTTAGAAACAATAAGTACGAGATGTGCTCTCATCCGATATTTTGAGTAGTTGATCTTAGCTAGACTCGCAAGCACTTGATTATAGGATCTTAGCAGTGAAAGCCTGAGTAGTCGTCAAGGTGACTAGTTGAAGAGATTGCAGATCGATGAATGACCATTCGCTTAGATGTCCATCCTGACTTACTTGTGTTACGATATGTGGTATGGTTGGAAACCAAAGGAAAGTCCCTCAAGAAGAAAATATAAACCACCTATAACCGATAAGCGTGAAGCTACCCATGGGCGAGTATTAGGACCACCATGAGGAGAAATGCTACCTTAAAGGGTAGGTGTGTAAAAAAAAAAGGGAATACGAAAAAAGAGACGAAAGAAAAGAAAAAGAAAATCATATCACATTGAGTACGGAGAAGTAATTGCAGAGCATGGTCAAGGCATCTAGGTTGGTTTGACCCATTGATCCCATCCTTTGAAAAAAAATCATCGAGTTGGCTTACCTAAGGATCAAGCTATAAAAGAACCTTTGCACACACACACTTTGAGTCTGGTTCAGACAATTTATTCAAACGCTCAGATTTGAGTCGCATCGAATACTTTGAAGGTTCTCTAGTTTCGACACTGGGCATCCTTTGAGGGCAACAATATGTATAACTATTGGGACAATTTCGTAAAAGGCAATATAGTATGTTGATATTGAACGTCACATCACATGATCTACTTTGACCTAATGCAAGTAGTAGAGAGCATAAACCTAAACCAAGTCTGGGGGCGACCAGTCTACCACCTCGCGAATAAGGGACATAATGGAATCTTGAGTCATGTGATCAAAGAAAACTGAGCAATCACCAGAAAAGAACTGGCAGAAGGAAATTATAAGCAGACCCACAAGGGAACAAGACCCACAACTCAACTCAAATCGGGAACAAGACCCATAACTCAAATCGTGAACAAGACCCACAATTCAGATCGGGAACAAGACCCTCAGCTCAAATCGGGAACAAGACCCACAACTCAAATCGGGAACAAGACCCACAATTCAGATCGGGAACAAGACCCACAATTCAGATCGGGAACAAGACCCACAATTCAATCCGGGAACAAGACCCTCAGCTCAATTCGGGAACAAGACCCACAATTCAACTCGGGAACAAGACCCAAAATTCAGATCGGGAACAAGACCCACAATTCAGATCGGGAACAAGACCCACAATTTAAATAGGGAATAAGATCCTCAGCTCAATTTGGGAACAAGACCCACAATCGGGAACAAGACCCGCAACACAATCGGGAACAAGACCCACAATCGGGAACAAGACCTGCAATTTAATTTGGGAACAAGACCCACACTCGGGAACAATACCTGCAACTCAATTTGGGAACAAGACCCACAATCGGGAACAAGACCTGCAATTCAATTTGGGAACAAGACCCACACTCGGGAACAAGACCTGCAACTCAATTTGGGAACAAGACCCATAATCGGGAACAAGACCTACAATTCAGATCAGGAACAAGACCCATAATTCAGTTAGGGAACAAGACCCACAATTCAATTCGGGAATAAGACCCACAATTCAATTCGGGAACAAGACCCTCAACTCAAATTGGGAACAAGACCCACAACTCAGTTTGGGAATAAGACCCACAACTCAAATCGGGAACAAGACCCTCATCTCAATTCGGGAACAATTCCCTCATTTCAATTCAGGAACAATACCTTCATTTCTATTCGGGAACAAGACCCACTCGGTGGTTCAGGAACAAGACCCAGGGGTCATAGTACCTCCTCACCAAATCAACTCAGTTCGAAGCGTCTCAAAACAACAGGTAAGTTCGGCAACAGCTGGCAAGCCAGGTAAGTAAAAAATGCATGCATGACTTTGATAGGATTGTCACTGTCACACACACTGCATAAGCCCATCAAAGTGGGGGCGACTGTAGACACTTGCATTTTTGCTTGAAAGCCCGATGATGAGCCTCGTTGGGAGGCACTACCCGATAAGTTACGGAAGTCGCAGGAAGCGAATGTTGGAATGGGAGATTCAAAAGAAGTACGTTGTCAGATTTAATTCGCATGTTCACTGCATGTGCGTTCGTGCTACGTTCGGCAACACGTTCGAATGGCGAATAGATTACAGGCGTTCGCGTAGCATCTGAATAAGCGTTCGAACGACCATCTGTATTTCTATTTTACTGCTAGCCACACGCCCAAGCCTATCCAAAGCCAATCCCACCAAATCCCATCCAAAAATAATTAAAACATTTAAAACACATGTCTAAATTAAATAAAATCCAATTAAATTAAAACAAATCAAATCCCCTTCTAAATTACACAACATCATTTCCTTTAATAAACTAATTAAATCACCTACCAATTTAAAGATATCCCCCCACCAAAAATATAAATATGATTTCCCTAAATTAAACCCATCCATTATTTACTTGATTTGTTTCCTTTTGAAAATTCATTCACAACTCTAACCCTAGCCCACTCTTATATAATGAAAACACAAAAAACCCTTTTTGGCTCTCACTCCTCACGGCTCCCCCTCCCTCTCTTGAACGGCATCAACTACACAAAAATATAAAGACCCTAGAATCCTCTCTCTAGTGACTCTCTCTATCTTCACGGCTTCACACCTCTCTCTCACACACAGCCACACTTCTCCTCTCTTCATCCAGCGCAAAAACAAAGCAACAAGAAACCATGCACACGTGAACACTGAACAAACACACACCATTCAGCCCTCTCTTTCACCTTCACACACGCCACTCTTTCTCTCACCCACTCGGCAGTAACACAGCCAAATCCCCCATGGCTTGACACAGTAAGCCAACTCACAAAAGATAACCCCCTTTGACCAACTCACTTATGGCCACGAACTCCACTCTCTTGGACCACTCAACCGACACAAACTAATAACCAAAATACAACCAAAACTGTATCAGCTTCAATGTGAAACAAGCCCTTCAAACTCATCACATACATCCCTTACACAAAACACCGACCAAGCCACAACTAAACAACACAACCACGTGAAGCAAACAGTGATAAAAAATAGTCCCTTAAAACACCCTAAAATAATCCAAAATCGTCCTCGAACCAACCCCAAAACACCAGAAAATAACCCCAAAAATAGTCCCCAAAAAGCAGCAAAATAACCCCAAAAACCGACCCTATAACAGTCCAAAACAGTCCCGAACCAACCCTAAAAAAATAGCAAAGACAATCGAGAAAGCAGCAACGAAAACAGCGGAACAATGAAGGAAAATATTAGACCAGAAAAGTTACGGAGTAGTAACCCTTCCGGCGACGACGTGACACACTTCCGAGGAGCAATTTGAAAGGTAAGACCTGAGGGCACCCTTTATTACTTTTTATTTGTAGTTTAGATGCGGCACGCTCGGTTGGACATGAAATATGTCCAACCGGGTGTGCGAGTTCCTATATCAAAGACGACCGAATTCTTGGTCACGTCTTTCTTTAACGTTCATTTATCTATTTATCGCACATTTATTTCATATTATTAGCTCTTTATCATTCCACATGTTTCTTCCTTTGTTTATGTGTTGTTATAAGCATTATCATACTTCATGTCCATTTTCATGATTGCATTGTGGAAACCCAGACATAAATTCCGTAGCCGAATCTGAATGGACGGTAGTGCGGTTTGTACTTGGGATACAACTCCACGTACCGCTTGGGGAAACATTCACGCATGTGTTTACTGCATTGTGGATGCCACTTTCGCCATCCTGTTCGAACGCGTTCTCGAATGCTACTCGAACGCATACATTCTGCCTCGCCCCCGTTCGAACGCGTTTCCGAACATTACACGAATGCGGGCATTTTAGACAGGTTCCTTTATCATTTCTTAGGCATTTTTGTGTTCATTGTCCTGCTATCTATTTTCTATGTGTTTTTTTGTTAATCTAATGCACATGGGCTAACTAGGGTTGATTAAAGGTCCTCTATTCGAGGGAAATGCTTAAAGGCTACCTTTACCACGATGTTTTGCCGTGCCGGACGAAGTACACTCGATTAAATGTGAAATGTGTTCAATCGGGCATACAAGGTCCCATATTATTTATTTGTTTATGCATGCATTGATAATTTAGTGCGCATGGGCTAACTAGGGTGGTTTAAAGGTCTCCTATTTGAGGGAAATACCTAAAGCCTACCTTTACCATGATGTTTTGCCGCGCCTTTTATTATGTCATTTACCCTTTGCATATCATTGCTTTATTTACTCATGCATTGCATTCTAGTGCGCATGGGCTAACTAGGGTGGATTAAAGGTCCTCTATTCGAGGGAAATGCCTAAAGGCTACCTTTACCAAGATATTTTGCCGCGTCGATGAGAGGTACACTCGATTGAATGTGAAATGTGTTCAATCGAGCATACGAGGTTCTATATTATGTATTTGTTTATTCACGCATGGGTTTGCGTCGTTTCATATACCATTTTGGTAATCTCGTTCGAATGCGTTTCTGAACTCTGCATGAACGTATGCATTCTGCCTCAGTCCGTTCGAACGTGTTTCAGAACGCTACTCGACCTCTCATGCATTTTAATTTATCATGCATCAGGTCTTATCTCGTTCGAACGCGTTATCAAATGCTATACGAACGCGGACATTCTGTTTATCGTTCGAATGCGTTATCAAATGCTACTCGAACACGTGCGTTCTATTTACCGTTCAAACGCGTTTATGAACGCTGCATGAACGCGCACAAACTGGACAGATTCCTTCATCATGTTTTATGCATGTTTGTCTCCTTAGTCATTCCCTTCCCCATCATATGCTTAGTTTGCTCTCTTTAATATTTATGTTTTTACCGTTATTTTTATTTATCTTTCCACAATCATTTATTTAATATGTTCATGAAATTGTGTGCTTACCATTATGTCGATTTACTTTTATGCATGCAAACTTAGATATAGGTTGTATGCGAACTTAGATATAGGTTGTATGCAAACTTAGATATATGTTGTATGCAAACTTAGATGTAGGTTATTCTTGCATATGTATGTTGCGTAGACTTGGTTATATTATCGTTTAAAGCCGTTCATTACAAGAGGCATAAGTAAGGGACCATTCCGAACCCAACGGTTTGAGGTCTTCCCTTGCGAGGGGTAAGTGCGGCCTTAAATCATTTCCCATTTCACACTGGGTGGCAACTCAATTTTATTTCTCTGGTTTAGTCCCCTGCAGGCTACTCCGTACTCCCGACCGGGCCACGAGCCCGGGACAGCGTCGTTGATTTCTGTGTCCTACAGATAGCCTCCACATATTTCTGCTAGAAGATGGTGTATTCCAGAGTCTACAACATCAAGGTAAAATGTTAATGAATCTACCAAGGGAACTTGTATATTCAAGAATTATTACCTCGTAGTTTCGGGCGACAGCTCTATTTGCAACCTTTAGCGGCCCCAGTGTCAGAATTCGACATTCATCCTCCTCTAGCAGTAATCCCTCGGAAAACCAAAACAAACTGGATGGATCCGACATAACAGTCATGCTTCTCAGGATCTTAATCACGACATTCTCCGGATCTTCTTCAAGATCCATCAGCGGTTTCATTATCTTCGAAGAATGCCCTGACCCAATCGATGTTTTTTTTAGCAGCATCCACTGGGAAAACGGTTGGAGGATCCTTCTTTGACGGCTGGGGTTCTGGAACTACTTCAATTTCCCTCCCATTGGACTTCTTCTTCTTCCTCCGTTCGAGCATTTCTTCGACTGTATGGAGTCTGAACTGGCTCATCCTCTCCACTGCGCACAAATTTTCCTCGGGAGTTAGAGTCCGTAAAAAAAAAGTTCCCCCGTTGAGGAGCCGACATGACCAGGTAATGAGAATGACTGTCAATATATGTTTGGTCAGAGGCAGAGGGGTACCTTCCGGGTAGAAAATTTCCTTCCACAACGGAGTCAACCTTAATCTTCTCTCCTCCAATATTACCCTCCAATTTCTTTCAGGCACAGGAAAGTTCAATAGATAATTTGTATTCGCTACGACCCCATGCGTCATGTCGAAGCTACGAAAAGAGACAAGAGAAGAATGTAAGAGGTACTACGAGTCTATCGTTTGTAGGCCCAAATACACTCTCTCATTTAACAAAAACAAATAGGCCTTTTGACAACCCCCTCTATCGTTTGTTGTCAATCCTGAAATCAAATGTTCCCTCTTGTGTTGAAGGAACAAATGATATCTCTCATTTTTAACCACATGTTCCTTTATGTAGTACGTGTAGAGAAGGTCCTTTACTCCAAATCTAACTTCCAACTCGTACGTCAGAACTTCAACATGACATCAAGACCCTCCATGTATTTGGAATTAGTTGGGAGAGAGCTATCCCAAAATGGTCTAGTACCTCCCACACTAGGTTTGGAATGGGGAACCTAAATCCATCTGCAAAGGGACGTTCGTAAAACCCAATCCACCCAGGGATCTTATATTCGATTCGTTCCCTCAAGGAAGTTAATCTCGCTTGAACCGACTCAGGAAATCGGTACTTTTTTTTTATCTCCCTCATGGCTTTTTCGGTTATTCTACTAGGAGGATTTTTGGTTAATAAGTTGGTCGGCTCACTGGTGCTGGGTTCACCCGACTCAGCTGGGATTGTTCGGAGAGGTGGCACATCTTTAGAGATACCGAGCGGAGCCTCCGTTGACGTGACAGTCATCATATCTTCATCACCCCCACTTAATGTGTCCCTACCATGCATACTAAAAGGGGAGACGACCCACAAGGGTGAGCCTACATACATATCCATCAGTATATCACTTGAGCTCGAGCAACCCTCAGACGACATATCAAATCCTCTACAAACAATGAGTCAACCCAAAACCAATGTGACAGAAGATCAAACCCAAAATTCTCACAAACAAAACCCTGAAAACCCCTAAACGTTTCAAGATTAAAACTCTTATTCTAGCCAAGAACAAGTTGAATTTACCCTATGAACAACTTGAAGAAATTGAAGAATACAAAGAAAGATATAAAGAATACCTTGAAACTTGAAGAGAGAGCTCCAACCTTATGACTTGAGAGAAAACATTTGCGAATGAAACCCCCAATCCCCTTTATACTATACCACGTTTTGGCACCTCATTTTCCCGTCAAAAAGAGGCCTCGATATGAACACCACATTTATTGCGATTTAGGAAATCGAGAAACACAAGGCTCATTCAAAGCCCGATGAGAATTATGTCAACTGAGCACTTCCTCAATGATGTCATAGGGGTACCTTATCCAGCCGACATGTAGACTCGATTTGATCCATATTCAGTACCAATCGAGTGAAAGATTTTCTGGCCTTCATCACGTCCCGTCGACGGGAACACTCCCCAATTGGCTCACGATGGAGTCAAGTTCAGTAAATGGATATCATCTGGTCCAGCCGACATGTAGACTCGATTTGGTCCCAATTCGGTACCAATCGAGTGAATGATTTCCTAGCCTTCATCAGGTCCAGTCGACGGGACCAATCCCCAATTGGGTTATGATGGAGTCAAGTTCAGTAAATGGATATTATCTGGTCCAGCTGACATGTAGACTCGATTTGGTCCCAATTCGGTACCAATCGAGTGAATGATTTCCTGGCCTTCATCAGGTCCAGTTGACGGGAACACTCCCCAATTGGCTCACGATGGAGTCAAGTTCAGTTAATGGACATCATTTGGTCCAGTCGACATGTAGACTCGATTTGGTCCCTATTCGGTACCAATCGAGTGAATGATTTCATGGCCCTCATTAGGTCCAGTCGATGGGATCACTCCCCAATTGGCTCATGATGGAGTCAAGATCAGTTAATGGACATCATCTGGTCCATCCAACATGTAGACTCGATTTGGTCCCTATTTGGTACCAATAGAGTGAATGATTTCCTGGCCTTCATCAGGTCTAATCGACGGGAACACTCCGCAATTGGCTCATGATAGAGTCAGTTCAGTTAATGGACATCATCTGGTCCAGCAGACATGTAGACTCAATTTGGTCCCTATTCGGTACCAATCGAGTGAATGATTTCCTGGCCCTCATCAGGTCCAGTCGACGGGATCACTCCCCAATTGGCTCATGATGGAATCAAGATCAGTTAATGGACATCATCTGGTCCAGCCGACATGTAGACTCGATTTGGTCCTTATTCGGTACCAATCAAGTGAATGATTTCATGGCCTTCATCAGGTCCATTCGACGGGAACACTCCCCAATTGGCTCATGATGGAGTCAAGTTCAGCCTCTTGACTCAATAAAACGACCTCCCGGCCATCATCAGGTGAGTTGAAGGCTTGAACCAAGCTCGGCCCAGGCAACCTGAAGGCTCGATTGGTCCTCTGATCGATCCAATGGATTTCTTCGAAGAACTCCCCTCGGGTCTGTCGACTGGGACATTACTAGGCAAGTAAAAGACTTGGTCTACATTCAGTCCAGACATGAAGACACCATTGGTCCTCAGTCCAGCCGTATGGATTATGACCGGGACCAACGACCAAATTGATCGATTGAGGACACCTTTCCTAACTCCTGTCATGTCAGATTCAAGACTTTAGCCACCATCTAGGTACATTGAAGACTCTCAATCGCGTCATGGTCCAGACAACAAAGACTCTCCCATTTTGGTTCAGACGAAACGACCAACGAGTACTCTCCAAGCCAATGACTCATTGACTTAGAGAGTAGGGGACAAACTGTACGGGCCAAATTTGGGCCAAGGGCAATTTAGACTTTTTGCTTCGGGCCTAATACTAAATACACCATAATTTTCCCATAACAATGCCCAAGATAAAACCCATGCCCTAGTTTCCATCTCAAGCCTACACAGAGGGAAGGCCCAATATCCTTCAATCTAAAGGACCCAAGACTCTCAAAGGAAGCCCAATTTTATAAGTCTGTATTGGACCAGAAGAAAGTCCATGAGTCGATTGTACCTGATAAAGGTTCTGGGGTTTGTCCCATCGACTGGACCAGATGAAAGTCTAGGAAATGTTTAATTGACTGGACCAAATGGAGGTCTAGGAAGCGTTCAATCGACTGGACCCGATGAAGGACCATGAGGTATCTATTCAGTATGAATGTCCATGAGCTTTATATTTAGTCAACTAGACCAAATGAAGGTCTATGAAGTGTTCAATCGATTAGACCTGATAAAAGACCAATAGGCATCTCTTCAGTATAGATGTCCAGAAGCTTTGTCTTCAGTTGACTAGATTATATGAAGGTCCAAGAGCCTTCAGTCGATTGGAATGAGTGAAGAGTCTTCAGTTGATGAAGTCGATGAGTCCTTCAAATGTTAGTGCAACATAGCTGTGGTTTACTTGATATGACCAAACATGAGCTGGACTACTGGTATTACGGGAAAGGGTTTTCTTGCGGTTCGAGTAAATCTGAGGGTGACACGTAGTCACTTTGGTTATTTATAGTGGGAATATGATCACTCTTCATTCATTCTAAAATTTCCAAGCTTGTGTGGCAGTGAAGAAAGCTCCCTCTCGAGGTAACTTCTTTATTCCCTCATTGTTTATATTCTTGTTCTTGTTGTTCTTCGTAGAATATATTTGGTTGATCTGTAAGGGTAAAGACATTAAGTTGAATTGTGTTTATGGATTATGGTAGCTTTAATCTATTTTAGGGAGCAAACCTTTAATGAGACATGTTTCTGAGTATTCTCCAGGACGTTCGATGGAAGTGAATTTGAGTCAGATAGTGGAGGTTTTGGTCGGGTGGACCCATGTTGAGGATAATGGAAGATGTAGATAATAGTTTTGAGGAGATGGAAGACTCGAGTGTAGATCTCCATCATGTGGTGTCGACTGGAATCCCCTTATGGTAAGTTGGGGAAGTTCGGCCGTTTGGGGTAGAGGCTTGTACTTCTGGGGATGTACGAGGAGATGGATCGCATCCGGGATCATCAAGTGGCTCTTGGGTATAGGCTGTAGAGTCCAGCTGCCAAGAAGGTGCTGAGAAGTTTCCCACCATGATTCCAGCTGCAAGCAGAAGCCATGAGGAAGTGGCCAAACAAACTTTCGGTGGGTTTGAAAGTTTGATACAACAAACTAATTGATGTCATAAATCAAAGAGTGATTTGTGGCATAAACAGTGTGATTCTTGGCTATAAATTCAAGGCTTTCCAGTGAATGTGAGACACCCCAAATGAGTTGTAAGCTCCAGGTAGAGAGCTTAGAGAGTGTTAGTGAGGTTTTTGTATAATTGTAAAGTTTAAACACTTTGTATCTATTCTTGTAGTAATAGAAATTCAATTCGGTTTTTTCCTCAAACACACTCTAAGGTGATCAGAGAATCACAACAAGTGGTATCAGAGCTTTGGTTCTTCTTTGGGGTCGAAAAACCGAAGAACAGAGATCGGTTCGGAAAATTCGGGTTCCGGTAAAGTTGTCAAAACTCAACTTTGAGCATACCATCAGCTAGTTCACGTCGAGACGAGCACGGTGGTATTTTTCGGCGATCAAACGAATGTTAAGGTGAGCCGCACGCGCCGACCAGAGTCCGCTTCACGCGCTCCCACATGCACCACGCGCCACACGCACTCCAGAGGTAGAAGACGATACACGTGGCCGGCACGTTAGCCCCAGTCAGCACCTAGTCAGCGCCTAGTCAGCAGACACGTCAGCCGCCACGTGTCCGCCACGTCAGCATAACCGGTCCCACTTTCCACATCAGCACTGCCACGTCAGTGCCACATCAGTAGCCTGGTGAATTTCATTTAGCCCCCTGAAGTTTTGAAATTTTTTAGTTTTGCCCCAGAAATTTTAGGATTTACAAATCAGCCCTTTGTGTCGGATTTAGACCAACGAAGTGTCTATTCCACCATTTTCGACCGTTCCAGACGCAACGGTGACCTCCGATTTGTGAAATTCAGCCCCAATTTTAATCTATTTTTTCATTTTAAACTTTAAAAACTTAAAATCGAAATGGAAGATTCCCATTCTGGTGCATTGATTAAACTAGCTGCAACTAATTACTCCATCTGGAGACCTCGGATGATAGATTTTTTACATTGCAAAGATTTGTTTGATGTCATCGAGTTGAAGGGAGTGAAACCATAGTCTGTTAAGGAGTATGACTGGAATAAACTCAACAACAGAACTTTGGGTCAGATTAGGCAGTGGATCAGTCACAATGTCTTCCACCACGTAGCACATGATTCAGATGCTTACGGGATGTGGATAAAATTGGAAGACATATTCCACGCAAAGATAGCTCGGAATAAAGCCCTGTTAATGAGGCGTTTGGTGAACCTGAAGCTACAGAGTGGAACTTCCGTTGCGGAACACACCAACGAGTTCCAAAGCCTGGTGAATCAGCTGTCTGCAGTAGACATGCAGCTGGGAGATGAAGTTCAAGCCCTCTTACTACTCAGTTCCCTTCCTGATAGCTGGGATTGGTGGTTACTCTCAGCAATTCTGCTCCAGGAGGTAAAGTTACCATGCCTATGGTAAAAGATGCCCTGTCGAATGAGGAGTCCAGTAGAAAAGATGTTGGCTCAGAACAGATAGAAGCCTTCGTCACAGAGACTCGGGGAAGACATCAAGGAAGAGACGGAGATAGAGGCAGAAGCACAACCAGGGGTAGATCCTCAGATGGAAGGAAGGCTACCTATAAGTGCTACCATTGTGGCATTGTAGGCCACCTAAAGAAGAATTGCCGAAAACTGCAACAAGAGCAGATAGAAGGCAATCACCAGCCGAAGAATGACGAAGGAGAGACATTCGTTGTCCAAGCAGATGTAGCAATATGCTCCATGCAGGAAAATACATGCCTTCACAACGCAACCCAAGATGTTGAGTGGGTGGTAGATACTACAGCATCATATCACGTCACTCTTCACAGAGATTTCTTCATAACCTACAAAGCGGGAGACTTTGGATCAGTGAAGATGGGAAATATCAGTTCCTCTGAGATAGTAGGAATGGGTGATATTCAGTTGCAGACAAATTTCGGGTGGACATTGACCTTGAAGGATGTCCTGCATGTTCCAGAACTTCGACTGAATGTACTCTCGGGGATAGCTCTTGACAAACAGGGCTATGACAATCACTTCAGAAATGGCACATGGAGAATGACGAAAGGTGTCATGGTTGTCGCTCGAGGACATGTTTGCGGCACACTATACAAGACTCATGTGAAGATTTGTGCAGACAGCTTCAATGTAGCTGAAAAAGAGGCTTCTCAAAATCTGTGGAAACGGAGACTCGGACACATGAGTGGGAGATGATTGTCTACCCTGAACAAGAAGGAGCTTACCAAGGATGCTGCACGAGGTCCTTGGAACCACTACTCGATTGGTAAGCAACACAAAGTCTCATTTGATTTCTCTTCAGAGAGAAGATCAGAGTTGTTCAGTCTGGTGCACTTTGATGTTTGTGGTCCCTTGGAGGTTGATTCATTGGGCGGTAACAAGTATTTTCTGACTTTCATCGATGATGCTTCTCAGAAAATCTGGGTGTATTTCCTCAAGACGAAGGATCAGGTCCTAGATCAGTTCAAGCTGTTCCACGCCATGGTAGAGCATGAAATAGGGAAGAAGCTGAAATGCCTTCGCACAGACGATGGAGGCGAGTACAGTTCCGGAGAGTTCGAAGCCTACTGCTGGAGACATGGGATTCAACATGAGAGAACTGTTCCACACACACCACAACATAATGGTGTCGCTGCGAGAATGAACCGCATCATTATGGAGAAAGTCAGAGGAATGATCAGTATGGCTAAGCTGCCAAAGCCATTCTGGGGAGAAGTTGTTCGTGCTGCATGTTACCTGATCAACAGATCATCATCTTTACCGTTGAACATGGAGATTCCAGAGAAAGTGTGGTCTGGTAAGAATCCCTCCTACACTCACCCTAGAGTATTCGGTTGTTTAGTCGTTGTACATGTACCCAATGAGCACAGGGAGAAGCTCGATGCAAGGACAACTCCATGTATATTCTTAGGCCATGGAGATGAAGAATTTGGATACAGACTATGGGATCCGAATGTGAAGATGGTCATCAGAAGCCAGGAAGTAGAGTTTCTTGAAGACCAAACAATTGAAGACATTGAAATGCCCAGAATGTCTTCCAATTCCAGTGCCAACAGAAATCCAGACCCAGCACCAGCACGATTGGCCACAGATATAGTGCACGAGGAAATTCCAGAAACAGAACTAGAGGAGGCAGATAGAGATGTTGAGCAGGGGGAGACACAGCCTGTTCCATCAGAGATTACAGAAGAGAGTGTTGAGCAGGGGGAGCCGCAACCTACTCCACTAGAAGCTACAAGATCATTCACAGAGATGAATGATGACAGATCTCCTGAAACCAGTGGACCTCAGACAAGAAGATCTGAGAGAGGCAGGATTCCATCAACCAGATATCCGGGATCCGAATATATTCTGCTTACTGATGAGGGGGAGCCAGAGAGTTTTCCACAAGGCAAGAAGGCACTGAGGAATAAATAGGTGAAGAAACATGGTAGCAGAACTGTGCAGAGACACAACAGATGGTTACTCTGTAGAGACACAATGGATTGTACTATGCAGAGACATAGCAGAAGAATAATGTACAGAGATGCAGTGAAGAGAGCTGTGCAGAGACACAGCTTACATGTCAACAAAGGAACAGTGATCAGGACAAGCTAGAGCTGTGCAGAGACATAGCCAGGATAGCTGTCAGATGAAGATTGTTTCGGATGCATCTAGAGGGGGAGAATTGTAGAGTCCAGCTGCCAAGAAGGTGCTGAGAAGTTTCCCACCATGATTCCAGCTGCAAGCAGAAGCCATGAGGAAGTGGCCAAACAAACTTTCGGTGGGTTTGAAAGTTTGATACAACAAACTAATTGATGCCATAAATCAAGGAGTGATTTGTGGCATAAACAGTGTGTGATTCTTGGCTATAAATTCAAGGCTTTCCAGTGAATGTGAGACACCCCAAATGAGTTGTAAGCTCCAGGTAGAGAGCTTAGAGAGTGTTAGTGAGGTTTTTGTATAATTGTAAAGTTTAAATACTTTGTATCTATTCTTATAGTAATAGAATTTCAATTCAGTTTTTCCTCAAACACACTCTAAGATGATCAGAGAATCACAATATAGGCTTGTACATCCTCTACAAAAATCCATAAAGTCAGCTTAATGACTCAGCTTTGAGACGGATACAATTCAGTTATTGGATCCCAGAGTCTATGAAGTTGAGGTTGTCTTCTTCAAGTGAGAGGATCGACTGGGAAGTTTCTGTTAGTATGGCTTCTATGAGCTTCATTACAGGGATGGCTTCCGTTTTCTTATTCCTCGTCTAGCTTGAGAAGTGTTGGACCACTTTGGGATCGCACCCTCACAACTGTTGTCAACACATGGAGAATCCTATTCGAAGTGGAGTGTTTGACTCATTCTTTTGGGATGCCTTTCAGATGCAATGATATTCTATTTTTATATTACTTGAAGGAGCATATTTCAGAGAATGGGAGATCCTACCTTTTCTTCGGACCAATGAAGGAACATCTAGTGGCTGGCCTGACCACATACGATAGCGATTGGCAGGCTGGCTACTTCTTTGCTAGTGGTGATGTTATTTTAGGAGGATCCCTTCTCACTAGGTCACTTCGTGTGAATAAGTTCCTTTTATGGTCTTTCGATTATTGGTTGGCTTTTTGGTAATGTTACTTCTTTCCATACACGTCACTGGACAGAACCATTGAGCCTGGATTTACAGTTGAGGCGAGGATCAAACGCATACTCAAAGTACCTGAGAACGAGAGGAGTTGGCGCTATCAACTAGAAGAAATTCGGTTCAGAGTCAGTTATATTTTGAGAGCAGTGCTTGAAGTTTAGTGAGGTATCCCCTTATCCTGGTTATCTAATTTGAATACTACACTTATCTCTCCTTGATCGATTGGAAAACTTGGGTTTCATTCGACATTCATCGAGCCACTGACATCGAGAAAAGTTGATTTGGTAGAAGAGTTCATGTCGGATGGATTCAGACTCCCTAACTTGGATGAGGTCGCGACTTGAAGAATGGCTAAGAAGGCTAAAGGTAAGTCGGTTCCCATTGGTTTCATCGGGGAGAAGACTCATGAGGCCTCGGTCCTCGTAACCCATAGGGACTCAATGAAGATGAAGGCAGTAGAAGCCTTAGAAGAGGATCCTAATTTTGTGAACGTGAAGGTTCCAATGAGCAAGTCTGTCTTCTCTTACCCTCTCTTCACAGAGATTTTTGCTGGTGATCTACTTTTTGAGGAGGACGAGAGGCGGCCAGAGAGTATAGGAGTGGTGGAAATGTCCATGTTTTGTGTTACTCGGAGCTTTGAGGTACTTAGATGTTCATTGCCTAACGAATTTTACTTGAAATTTTCTTTGTTGGCTCTGAACTTTCTGTTTTATTTTTCAGATGCTCGAGGCCAGCTTCAACTTCCATAAGACAATTACTGCCTTGATCAGGAGTAACTGTGACTTGGGTAAGAGGATTGCTCAGCTTCGAGCTCAGCTAAAAAAGGCTAAAGAGTTAGAGGAGGACTCGGAGAGGAAGACGATGGAGTTTGAGGCCGAATTGGAGGCTGCCAAGATGGAGTCGACTGTCAAGGAGAGGAAGCTAACGGAGGAGAATAGAAGTTTGTCTCTTATTTAGACAGACTTACTACCGTGGCTGATAAGCAATGATTAAGGTTCATTGTGACTTGGTGAAAGAATACGTCGCTAAAGAGACTTTGAAATGATATCATGATGAGTAGATCCAAGAGTATGAAGAGGAGGTGGAGGAAGAGGCGGGGATAGGCTTTCTGTTTTGCAAGCGATTGAAGAATATGGACGTGAGGCTGGGAAAAAGGCTCCACTAAATGCTACCTTGCTGCCGGATGAGGAGCATGGTCAACAGATCAACCTTTTACCGAGGATTGAGTTGGTTGATTTCCTTGTAATTTTCTTTTTTATTTTTTTAAATGCCTTTTGTATTTATGGCCCTATTAGTGGGTGTTTGCAATGATTTCAACGAATTCAATGGAAAAAACTTAGCAAATTTTTTTAAGTGTTTTCCATTTATGTTTAAATGGATGAGTTTTTGATTGAGAGATCTTGGGGATTAGACGATGGGGCCAGTTGAAGGCTTTGGTCTAGACATCTTTGTTGAAGAGTTCAATCTTCCAAGTAGAATCGCTTTAAAGGGCTAAAATTTTAGGCCAGTCGTAGGTCGTGATCCAATCGGCCAAATTTATTGGCTGTTGGATTCGAACCTTTGTGTTAAATGAAGGCTTTGAAAGAGAAATTATTTTATAAAATATGCCTCGTTAAAAAATCATAATCCTCCCCGACTGGGTGCGAAATTATGGAAAAAGAGTGCACTGGTGTTCTATTAATTGAATGTAGAATTACAACCTTAGCAACATTGTATGCATGTGTGTGCCTCAGTCAAATGAATAGGCAATGTCGATTGTCTGGTCGTTGACTTGTAGTCAATTGTAATCAGCGGTGATATTTCTTTAGGTGGATGGTGTTCCAGCTATTTTGAACCGGTCTTCCTTTATATGTCTCCAATTTGTAGGCTTCATGTCTTGTAATCTTGGTAATGATATATGGTCATTCCGAGGTGGGGTCGAGCTTGTCGTCTCCTAGTTTCTTTGTGTTTTGATATACCCGACTTAGTACCTAGTCTCATTCGTTGAAGGTATGGGTTCATACATTTTTGTTGAAGTGTCTAGCCATAATTTGCTTGTGTATGGACATCCGAACTATGGCTTGCTCTCTGATTTCGTCTGGTGTGTCAAGGTTATATTTCATCAGGTGCTGATTTGATTCCTTATTGAGCCATTGGTACCGAGATGAGGGTACGCTCCACTTGGTTGGGATGACTACTGTTCCAAAGGCTAGCGAATATGGGGCTTTTCATGTGGATATCTGAACGGTAGTTTGATACGACCATAATACTACAAGGAGTTCATCAGCCCAGGCGCATTTGGCTTTCTTAAGCTTTTCTTCCTTTTATTGAGGATTGTTTTATTTGAAGACTCGGCTTGTTCTTTCGCCTGTGGGTAGCGTGGGTTTTAGTAGTTAAGCCGTATTCCCCAGTTTTTGCAAAAGTCTTTGAAACCGTAGCTGATAAATTGGGATCTATTGTGGGTGTAGGATTCTGAATCTACAAATGATGTTCCTCCACACGAATGCTTTCACTTTGGAGTCTCTTAGCCGTGCGTATGCTTCTACCCTATCCATTTGGTGAAATATTTTTTTCATAGTTAGGAAGAATACTCGTTGCCTCGGGCCTACTAAGATCTTTCCCACTATGTCCATTCCTCATTTCATGAAGGACCATGGGGCGAGGATGGTCTTTATTTTTTCAAGCGGCGGGTGTGAGACTTGAGTAAACATTTGGCAATTGTTACAGCTTCAAGCGTATGACATTGAAACGGCTTAAATAATGGGCTAATAGTACCTTGTCTTTAGGACTCGATTAGTTAGGCTTCTTTCTCCCGAGTGATTGTCGCATTCGGCTTCATGCAATTCAGACAACACCAATCAAACCTCGCTCGGTGAAAGGCACTTCACTTAGGGCTCTTAGTAGGATATCTTCAGTAATTGCCCTTGATGCATGTTGAATATGGATGCTTGTCGCTGGATTCTCTTGGTTGGATTCTTATCGTTTGGAAGGGTGCCTTGTGATAGATAGTTGATTAGCGGGGTCATTCAGTTGTGGATGGATCTAGGTTATCTTTCTTAGGCTGCCTTTTGGGCCTCTTCTTTCCAAGTGGTGGGCCACTGCAAGTAGAATACTGGAATTATTATTGGTTGGTCCCCCTGGAGGGTCGAGCCCAAGGTGGCAAGGGCATCTACATGGACATTCTAGAACTTGGGGATCTGTGAGATACGGAAGTCTTCGAATATTGATTAGAGTATTTTACTTTGGAGAGGTAGGAGACCATTTAAGCCTCTCTTGTTTGGTAGTTTCCTTGGAGCTGGTTGACGACCAACTATGAGTCTGACTGGACTTCAATATTATTTACTCAAAATACCAGTGGCAAGGTCATCCTGCGATCAGTGCTTCATACTTAGCCTTGTTATTGGTGGTCTTGAAGCTGCACTTGATTGCCTGTTGTAGTAGGTCTCCTTCTAGGGATGTGAGTACAAGTCCCAGCCCACTTCCTCTTCGGTTGCTCGATCCGTCTATAGAAAGTTTTCATAATCTAGTCGACTGGACGTTGAGGCAGTTCCTCTCTTTCTAAGTGTACGACTATAGTGTTGGATTGAAATCTGCTACGAAGCCTGCCAAGGCTTGGGACTTGATTACGGTCTGTGGCTCATATTTCATGTTGTACTCAGTTAACATGATGTCCCAGTTGGTCAGTCTTCCAGAGAGCTCTGGTTTGTGAAGGATGCTCTTCATTGGGTAGGAAGTGAGAACTATGACTGGTTGGGCCTGGAAATAGGGGCGCAGTTTTCGAGCAGATATTACCAGAGCTAGGGTGAGCCATTCCATTTGATAGTATTTGGTCTCGGTGTCCAATAAAGCTTTACTTTTATAGTATTCTAGAAGTTGCATCCCTCTTCTCGGACCAACACTCCACTTATTGTTGGACAATTATGACCCATAGCGTCACTATTTATACAGATCATTGTGTTATTGTACAAATTAACTATGTGACAAAGAGATTGCACTCTTATCATTTGTGATTAGATCACCTAGATGTATAAATGATAGGAGGTCCATATGATTTGTTCCTGGACTGAGAATGATATGAGACAGCATCAGTCCACGAAGGATAAATCATTAAATATCCCTAGTCAGAGTATTATCGAGATTGGACATCGATAAATACGTAAAAGACTAGTATTATACTTGTGCGTGTTATGAGGGCACAACGACATAGTTCTCATATGTTTGGGTATAGGATACTCATGCAAGTGTAATAGGAGGTTGTGTTTTACCGATGGTACGGGAAACAGCTTCGCTCTGGATTAGACCCCCTCAGAATTACATTGGTAGTATGACTATGTGTCTATGGAAGTCCGAAATCAGGGTAGGTGTATTTAGTCTTAACCTGAGACTTGCACCGCTAATACTTGCGACAATCAATATACTTTGGTTGAGGTCGTCCTGGGCTTTAACAGGTTCTGTGTACACCAATACTGGGTATATTGAGAATCGTAGTGTGTTGGGTGTGATGTCAAGACGGAAATGTCACTCCAGTCATATGGAGTTGATGGTCACGTAGGATACGGTACTAGTTCTCTTAAGTACTGCAGTCATCGGGATAATATGACTAGGTCATAGTTATCCGATATAGAGACTAGTTACCAGACATCCGACATGTGCTTCGTACGGGGCAGACACAATTCCAACCCCAGGCCTAGCACCTGATCATCCGATAATGGATAGAAATACGCAATACCACGTATACAACGCCTAATATAGATCGTTTATTCCTGTAAGCATGTTTCTGGAGAATTGGGTAGGCATGGCGCTTTGCTAGAAGCCAACCTTGTATTGTGAATCGGTGTGAACGTAGTACGAGGTACTTACGTGTTCGGATAGTCCGACGACCCGATTTACTGCCAACATATCCGGAGATCTCATGGGTCGCTCCCTGAAGATTCACCGATGACGTATGACTCACACTTTAATTAATCTGGGATTAATTTAATGAGAGAGAAAATTAATCTGGGATTAATTGCGAAGATATTTTATCTGGGATAAAATATCAATTAAAGAGAGAACGATTAATTTGGAATTAATCGGTAAAATAATATATTTGATATATTATACGAAATTAGATTTCGACGCGGAATTAAAATTAGATTTTAATTCGGGCGAACGAATTAATTTAGAATTAATTCGTTACTGACGTGAATAGTGATTTCGCTAGGCGTAATCATTTAATTACGACGCAAAGGAAAATTCGTTAATTTGGAATTAGCGAACCCGAGCCAGTGATTGTTTGCGTGCGCATTCGCAATTCGAATTCGAGTGCGGCACGCAAGTCAAATCAAGCGTCAAATCACAAGTCACATCAAGCATCAAATCACATGTCACTTTGAGTGATGTGACATTTGATGTGAGTTGATGTGAGTTGATTGACAAGCATTTAATGCTTTGCTTTTTGAAATTAAAAAATGTAAATGGTTTATTTATTTTGGAAATAATAAAACCTAATACAACTTTTAATCTCTCTCTCTCTTTTACGGATTAGGGCTTTTTGGAGCCAAAATCTTTTCTTCTTCTCTCACGGTCTCAAGACCGATTTCTTCATCTATTTTTCTGGTTTGACCGAATTAGAAGGAGAAGCAATTGATCTTGTTGCAAGATCTATGTGCTAGCACACTTATGAAGGAATACCAAGGTGTTAGGGCAGTGAGTTCGTGAGCTTGGAATCACCTTGTGAAGCTTGGAGCTTGGAGCTTCAATGGAGGACATCCATGTCCGATTCTTGGAGGAGGAACACCACCCACACCGAGCAGTCCACTGCCATTGTCGAGCTTCACTTTTTGGAGGAGTGCAGTGCATTTTTTGGTTCATCACCACATGCATCAAATCCTTTCATTGTGAGTTTTCCGCACCTCCTATGTTTGTATTTACACTTGTTTCATGCTTAATCTATGATCTTGGGACTTGATTTAAACTCAACAATGGTATCTTGAGCTATTGATTGCATGAAATTGATTTTAGGGCTAAAATTGGGCAAAACGAATTTGGGCATTATTTGATGAAATTGGATTGATGAAGATGTTTAATTGATGATTGATTAGATCAATTTGATGAAATTTGGTTTGGAACAAATTTCCCCAATTTGGCTTATGTTGGCCGAAAATTAGAACCCTAAAATTGTCTTGGATTTTGATTTTTTGATTCATTGGATGAGTTAGAAATCATTATGGGATATTGTTTTAATGTTTAATTTGGGTCAATTGGATTGAATTTGATTTGGGCATTATTTTCCTCCTTGGCCGAGAACTATAGGGATGAAAATTGGGTTTGATTTTGATCAAATTATGTTGGACATGATTCATTGATGATAAGCATGATTAATTGGACAAATTTGGTGTTTTGGAAATATTGATTTGGGTAATTAAAAATGATATACACTTTAGTTCAATTGAATTGTAAAAATTGGATTTTGTAATTTAATTAAATTGGGCCTTAAATTGGATTTGGGCTTTTAAAGTTGTTATTGGGTTTGTTGGGCTTTGTTGTACAAAGTTGGGTTTAGGCAAAATTGGTTGGATCCAATTAGGCCCAAAACCGCATCCAAAAGGCCCAAATGCGACTAATGAACCTTTAAAGTTTAATTGGGCCTAATGGGCCTAAATTGATTTCTGGACTTATGGGGTAACTCCCGGATTGGATTTTGGTTATTCGGTTTGACCCGAGTTGACCAAAAGTCCACGCCTTGAAGATATTAATTAAAATCCCATTGGACTTTAATTAAATTAATATTGGATATTAATCAGGCTAAGAGACCCGTAACGATTAAATTTGGAATTTAAGTCGTAAAGGTTTATTTTATAAAGTGTAATATTTAATTTGGAATTAAATAGAGAATTAGAATTAAATGCGTATTAAATTGGATTTAATTATGTAATTTAATTTAATTCGAAGAATTCGTACTTTGAGTACGTGTTCGCAAAACGTGTTTGACTCGAACAAAATCAAATCGTTGTTTGAACATTGGATGATCACTAATTATCAGATTAATTTGATTAGATTGATTGATAACATGCTTGTGTGAATACATGGTTGTGATGCATGAATAATGTGTATCAGATGGATATTAGTCGGGTGGGGAAATTTTGGAAATTGTAATAAATTTGATTTATTAATTGGACCTGCGAGTCCAGCCTTATCTCCTATTTCTTTGTATTCTCTTTTCACCTATTCCCCTCAATGTAAATGAGGTTTCTTTAGAAGTGTAGTGTAACGGGTAGAAGTAAATACATGTGCTAGCTGGAGAGAGAAATAGAGAGATTTGATCTAGGATCAATGTAAAATATCCATCCGCATATCATTATTACTTTTACATATGCGCTTGATTATATGTTTAGAATGCATGCTTAAGGGTGTATGATGATGAGACCTTAACAAATATAATAAATTGGTTGCCAATTTGCATGCGAAAAACCCTCAAATTTTATTAAGCGTTTTTCCTTCCATTGAGTGATTCTTACTCAAGATCTAAGACGGCATTGGTTTGTTGGCCAAATTCAAGGCCTTTGTTTGTCGAGGATGTGTTTGAATCACGAAGGCTTTGTTCCATATCAGTGTCTTGTCCAAGTTGTGTTTGTTGGCCAAAGTCAAGACCACTTCTTGTCCATCGATATTGATTACGAAGCTTTCCATGGTCAATGGGTCGCGCTTGACTGGGATCATTAAGTTTGTTGTGCCAAAGCCAAGGCTTAGTTGATTCAGAGGAAAAAGGTTAGGTAATACATTGGATGTATTGGCTTATATAAGATATATGTTTCGGACTTGGATGTCCCCCTACCGGATCTAGGAATTGGATTGGATCCAATCGATCTTAGAGATCTACCTAGTTAATTATCATACAATTTGTTGGCCAAAGTCAAGATTGTGTGATATTTAACGGGATCCTAGCCCACTAGGAAACACGGTTTCCCGAGTACTCGACAGAGGGTTGGAGGCTCGCCGAAAAATAGTGGGAGGCAAGAATTGAGTTTGCAATATTCGTTCAATTACTCGCCATACGCGCTCATTTCAAATATTTCGTCGATATCAATTAAATGTTAGTTGGACTAATATTTAAATTGTTGTTTTTATAAGCAGTTGGACTGTATTATAGTTGATTATATAATTGGATTATAGTAATCAATATATTTGAATTAATTAATTTCGATTTACAGTTGATTTTATAATTGGATTATAGTAATCAATGTAATTGAGGTTAATTAATTTAAATTATATTTGATTGTATAGTTGGACTATAATAATCAATATAATACATAGTACCACAAATCGTTGATTAAATAGTTGGACTATTAGAATCAAGATAAAATGAAAGATTAGCATTTAAAACATAATCCTAGGGAAAATGTATTTAAATGACTTAATTTTTCTAATTGGGAATAATATTTCAGGATGGTCCTCGAAATATAATAAGTTAGTTTATTTGATAAAATAACAAATTAGGCCTAAGTCTGGAGTTAAGCTAATAAGTGGAACATGATATTTGGAATATTCATGTAATGATAATTTTAGTGCTTAATCCATTATACTTGTCATATAGACTCCTTAATTTCTTTATCAGAACTAAGAATTAGATTCTTAATGTATGATATTGAAATTGAAGGATTTTCATAAATCTATACTTAGATTTTAGAAGTAAACAAATTGCAATAATAAACTCTTGGAGAGTTAATGACTATTCTCAAGGAGATAAATTCAATGTTTGCAATTAGGCAAGTAGCGCAAGGCGCACCTTACTTCGATATTCCAGAATGCCAAGGCTTGGCCAAAGGCTTCTAGAGTGTGGAAAAATGGCAAAGGCAAAATCATTATAGTCTTCTAGGAAGATAAGAGGACATATCCCAAAAAGGAATTGAAGACGAGCAAGGCTCTGACTTCAAATATGTTTGTCATAATTATGTTCCCTACTAGTATTAAAATTAGATTGAAATACTTAGTGTGGTACATAAATATGTATTGATATTAGAATCTATTTTGAACAGGCTACTGACTTCAATAGAGATTTATCTGCGAATTGAAAACGGGACGAAAGTCGCTGTTTTAACCGTAAATACCTAAGTTTAGGAACTACCCTTTGGGTATGTACGTAAATTAGGAAACTGTTATAATGTAACTATTTTGACTAGGAACATTATCTTTATATCAGTGTTTAATCTGTTGCGGATTGAACCTTTATATTTTAGAACACTAAAGTGTTTTATTATATAAAGATGATATTGAGATAAACACATTAGATGTGAATAACAGAATTTATATTTTGAATATAAATTAAATCTCAAATATATAACATGACAAACAAATAGCTCAAACTGATTTGATCAGGTTGATACTGACAGTGGCAATGTTGTCTGGGACACATTAAACAAGAATCGTATATCCGCACTTTTGAAAGAGCGGGTACTAGGACTGATTTGATTCTAATCAAATAAAGTCTAAGAATCTAGTTTATTGGGCAAAGTGCCTAAAACACTATTTACTTGGTAAAAGTGTAAATGCCACCGACCTGATAGCCCTAGTTCATAGTGAAGCAAGTGGGCCCATGTCTAGCTGGGCTAGAGGTGGATATGAATATTTCGTAACCTATACGGATGTGGCATCGCGTTATGGTTATGTGTTTCTTTTGAAGAACACAAATCGGAAACTTTTACAGTTTTGACACGAAATAGACAAACAGATCGGCTATAGTATTAAACCGTTACGGTAAGACCGTAATGGAAATTACTTAAGCAATAAGTTTCTAAAATACTTGAAAGAGTAAAGTATTCTTTCAAAAGAGGACTCCTCCCGGAACACGTCAATTTGACGGTGTGTCCGAACCGAGTAACCGAATTTTGTTAGACATGATTAGGTTAATCATGAGTCGCTCTGAGCTACCATTTCCTTCAACTGATACGCATAAACAGTGTAGAACTTATTTAGAATAAGGTTCCATTAAAATCTGTTTGACAGATAACATATTAGATATGAACGGGAATGGAACCGGTTTCATATTCCTTTTAAATTTGGGAATGCTAGGCATATGTTTGGATGATACCAAACTAAAACCCAAATTGGATAAGTGCCAATTGTAGGATATCCTAGGGATACCAAAGTATTGTACTTATACAACTTACTTGAGAACAATTGGATTGTTGCTCACCATGCGGTTTTCCTGAGAGGAATACTGATATGCAGTGGTAAGTGGGAGGATAGTAAAACTCGATGAAAATTCAGAGTAATACTATTCCAGGCACCAATTTCTTATGGAACACAAATAGTTCATCAAGGATGAAACTATTACCATTAATCTTCATATACATAAGAACCGCGTATGTCGGAGAGATTCAGAAAACAACCTGGGGTATGGGTTTCTGATCTCACCTCATAACGATGTCTATTTTATTGAGGTATACCAACTGACTACGTATGAGGAAGTGATACAAGGTATCGACTCCCAATTATGAAAAAGTGTCATGATATCCGAAATGGATTCCATGTATATCAACAAGTTTGGATACTAGTTGATGTACCGCAAGGCATTGTGCCTACTGGTACTTTATAAGTCTTCAAGGAAGACATACATGGAAGGCAACATACCAACATATAAAGCTAGGCTTTTAGCGTAAATGTATCGTTATCAACATTGTGTTGATTACGATTCAACCTTTTACCTGTTGCCACGGTAAATCCATTTGGATAATGCTTGCTAAAGCTGCATGTTTCATTTATGAAATATGACAGCTGGACGGAAAATCGCTTTCCTGAAAAGGAAACCTTTTGGAGGATGTTTATAACATCTTGTCAGTTTTGTCGTACCAAAACTAGCAAACAAGGTTTGCAGGTTAATCGATCCATGTTTGGATTGAAGCAAGCATTGGTTCTAGGAATTATCGTTTTAATGTAATCATAATAGTATATGATTTGATTCAAAACGAAAAGATTCTTGTGTATATAAGAGGGTTAGTGGGAGCGCACTGACAGTGGCTGTCCTATAAATAATGATAATGTGTCATTTCTTGGAAATGATATTCCCATAATAATCGGAGAAAGCTTGGCTTTCGAAAACTCTCCGTGGAATCATACATTGTAAAATGTACGCGACCTGGTGTCTCATACGCTTTGAGCATATGATTCACAAACAGGCCAATCCAAGTGATAGTCACTGGATTGATATTAAGAACATCCGTTAGTATCTTAGAGATCTAAGGATGCTGTCTTAAACTATGGAGAATGAGAACTTGAAGTGACTAGGATCACTACCACAAGTTTCCCAACCGACAAAAATGGTACTATACAGTTTGAATAACGGTACAGTGAGCTAGAAATCTTCCAAGCAATATACTGTTACCGAATAAACAACAAATACGGGTTAATTGCTGCAGCTGAGGCGGCAATAGAAGCCTTCTGGGGTCGATAAAATCTAATTAGATTAGATATAGTTCTCTTAGCAGCTAAGCTAGGCTTCAGCACATGCTAAAGAATTAATAGTCTCATCAACGATCCAGTTAAATACTTCGATATTCATCTGATTCGTTCAGATCATACATCGTGGTGATATGATGATCGAATAAATCACATCAGACGATAATCATGTTAATCCGCTGACGAAAACATTTTCTCAGTAATTTGAGCCAACCATTCATAGTTCGGGTGGTAGACACTCGAGTGACTGGCTATAGGCCAAGTGGGAGATTGTTAGACAATTATGACCCATAGCGTCACTATTTGTACAGATCATTGTGTTGTTGTACAAATTAACTATGTGACAAAGAGATTGCACTCTTATCATTTGTGATTAGATCACCTAGATGTATAAATGATAGGAGGTCCATATGATTTGTTCCTGGACTGAGAATGATATGAGACAGTATCAGTACACGAAGGATAAATCATTAAATATCCCTAGTCAGAGTATTATCGAGATTGGACATCGATAAATACGTAAAAGACTAGTATTACACTTGTGCGTGTTGTGAGGGCACAACGACATAGTTCTCATATGTTTGGGTATAAGATACTCACGCAAGTGTAATAGGAGGTTGTGTTTTACCGATGGTACGGGAAACATCTTCGCTCTGGATTAGACCCTCTCGGAATTCCATTGGTGGTATGACTATGTGTCTATGGAAGTCCGAAATCAGGGTAGGTGTATTTGGTATTAACCTGAGACTTGCACCGCTAATACTTGCGACAATCAATATACTTTGGTTGAGGTCGTCCAGGGCTTTAACAGGTTCTGTGTACGCCAATACTGGGTATATTGAGAATCGTAGTGTGTTGGGTGTGATGTCAAGACAGAAATGTCACTCCAGTCATATAGAGTTGATGGTCACGTAGGATACGGTACTGGTTCTCTTAAATACTGCAGTCATCGGGATAATATGACTAGGTCATAGTTATCCGATATAGAGACTAGTTACCAGACATCCGACATGTGCTTCGTATGGGGCATAGACAATTCCAGCCCCAGGCCTAGCACGTGATCATCCGATAATGGATCAAAATACGCAATACCACGTAAACTACGCCTGATATAGATCGCTTATTCCTGTAAACATGTTTCTAGAGAATTGGGTAGGCATGGCGCTTTGCTAGAAGCCAACCTTGTCTTGTGAATCGGTGTGAACGTAGTACGAGGTACTTACGTGTTCGGATAGTCCGACGACCCGATTTACTGCCAATATATCCGGAGATCTCATGGGTCGCTCCCCGAAGATTCACCGATGACGTATGACTCATACTTTAATTAATCTGGGATTAATTTAATGAGAGAGAAAATTAATCTGGGATTAATTGCGGAGATATTTTATCTGGGATAAAATATCAATTAAAGAGAGAGAACGATTAATTTGGAATTAATCGGTAAAATAATATATTTGATATATTATACGAAATTGGATTTCGACGCTAAATTAAAATTAGATTTTAATTCGGGCGAACGAATTAATTTAGAATTAATTCGTTAGCGACGTGAATAGTGATTTCGCTAGGCATAATCATTTAATTACGATGCAACGGAAAATTCGTTAATTTGGAATTAGCAAACCCGAGCCCGTGATTGTTTGCGAGCGCATTCGTATTTCGAATTCGAGTGCGGCACGCAAGTGAAATCAAGTGTCAAATCGCAAGTCACATCAAGCGTCAAATCACATGTCACTTTGAGTGATGTGACATTTGATGTGAGTTGATTGACAAGCATTTAATGCTTTGCTTTTTGAAATTAAAAAGTGTAAATGGTTTATTTATTTTGGAAATAATGAAACCTAATACAACTTTTAATCTCTCTCTCTCTTTTACGGATTATGGCTTTTTAGAGCCAAAATCTTTTCTTCTTCTCTCACGGTCTCAAGACCGATTTCTTCATCTATTTTTCTGGTTTGACCGAATTAGAAGGAAAAGCAATTGAACTTGTTGCAAGATCTATGTGCTAGCACACTTATGAAGGAATACCAATGTGTTAAGGCAGTGAGTTCGTGAGCTTGGAATCACCTTGTGAAGCTTGGAGCTTGGAGCTTCAATGGAGGACATCCATGGCTGATTCTTGGAGAAGGAACACCACCCACACCGAGCAGTCCACTGCCATTGCCGAGCTTCACCTTTTGGAGGAGTGCAGTGTGTTTTTTGGTTCATCACCACATGCATCAAATCCGTTCATTATGAGTTTTCCGCACCTCCTATGTTTGTATTTACACTTGTTTCATGCTTAATCTATGATCTTGGGACTTGATTTAAACTCAACACTTATAGTATGTTCGGAGATCCCAAGGTAGATAAAGAGTCTTTCCCCATCTACTAGTTTTGAGAGAAAGAGTAGAGTCATCAAGTACCTTTTGAGTTGTTGGAGAGCATCTTTGCATGCTTCTGTCCACTTGAACCCCTTGGATTTCCTCAGTACGTTGATGAACATTATGCATTTGTCTATTAACTTAGAGATGAACCTATTCAAGGCTGTTATTCTTTCGACTAGTCGCACTATATCTTTGATGCTAGTTGGGGATGCAATATTGCATACTGATTTTATATGGTCTAGATTTTCTTCTATTCCTCTCTAGGTCACCAGATACCCTAAAAATTTCCTTGATGAGACTCCGAATGTTAACTTTGTTAGGTTGAGTTTCATGTTATATCTCCCCATAACATCACATGCTTGCTCTAAATAACTCAACCGATCGACCGCCTTCAAGGATTTGACCATCATATCATCGATGTATACTTCTACGGTTTTGCTTAGGAAGTCTAAAAATATATTGTTCACCAACTATTGGTAGGTTATTCCATCATTTTTCAATCTAAACGGCATGGTTTATGGTAAAATATCATGTATTGGTGATGAATGAGGTCTTCTATTAGTCGTCTAGATGCATGAGTATTTGATTGTAGCATGAGTATGCATCCATGAAGCTGAGTAGCTCATGTCTAGCGGTTGCGTCGTCCATGGAATCAATATGAGGAAGATGAAATGAGTATTTGGGGCAAGAATTGTTCAAATCTGTGAAGTTGATGCATATTCGTTGTAGGAGCGAATCCGTGTTTACCATTACGCCTATGACATCGACGACCACGACACTATTTGGCTCACCGCCCGTAGAGAGTATAAATAGCCCACAATAGACTAATAGGAGAATGAAGGAGTCGCCACACAGTATAAGACACTGGGAATGATTTAAGGCTGCACTACACCCCTCGCAAGGTCTGACCATAAACCAGTTTAGGTTCGGAATGGTCTCTTACTGATGACAGTATAATACTCAAGTTTAAAGAAGGTATCGACATGTCTTTAAAATATAATATCACACAACAATAATTTAAAAAGCATACAATAACACAATCATGATAAAAAAAAATTATAAAGAATAAATTAGAAAGTCATAAGCATTGTCAAAGTATAAGTAAAATAAATTAGAAATTCATAAGCATTGTCAAAGTAATAATAAAATATTAATTAAGCAGTTTGTAGTGCATATCCCACCGGTCTGGCTTTGGATAAGCCACCGCCGGACATTCTATAGGTAATTTATGTCCGGCTAGACATATCGTTTGTCTGGTCGTACATTTTTACAAACCAAATACTCAAAAAATATAAAATTATACACAACTAACAATATTAATAAAGCAGTAATGGCATGGAAACTCTTTGTGTAATCCATGTCCGGCTGGACTTCATGCAAGTCTATCAGATATTATTCATGAAATAGAGATATAAACATTGTATAAACATGCATAACTAGCAGTAATTGAAAAACATAAATAAAATGATTATAAAGCTGAGCAACAATAAGTAAACGAGATATGGTATATGTCTCACCGACCTATCTTTAGGGAAGCCCAATCGGATATATTTCACATTAAGGATGTCAGGGCGGACATATCATGGTTATGGTTGGACATTCTATATGAACAAGACGAATAACAAACTCAGGAACACAAATTGCTACAGTAACAGACTAGAAACAACATGGTAATAATTGAAGCGAAATCTGTAAAATCGACCTTTCGGAGGATTTTATATCTATTTCCCAGTGGTACATAAAATTGTATCTCGAATACAGAATATACTACAGTCCATTTAGAACCAACTATAGAATTTATGTCTGGGTTTCCATCCTATATACCAAAGGGAAACAAACTTTTTTTTTTTAAAAAAGTTCAGGTTTTCAGAACTCCTGTAAAACAATAATAACTAGATATGGCTGGATATTCTTTGAATATGGCCGGATAGTTTTTGACTGTGCATGATCGATTAAAGATACCATGTCAAAACAAGAAAAATAAAATCAGGGAGCCTTGAGGTCGTACTTAAATGTAACTTTACTCACAAAGCACCTCAGAATGTTGGATGGTTGCCAGATTGCTTGTCAGAATGGGAAATCTTCAGAGATTTTGTGAGATTTGCTCATGATTTTTTTCTCTCTCCGATTCTCCTTTCAAATTGCTCCAAAGTTTCTTGCCATGGACCAAAGTTAGGGCCAGTGAAGAATTTACGTTCTTTTTATAGTGCTCAGGCTGGATCGAAAAATGTAAGGGGAAATCAAATCCCCACATTATCTCTAGTAATTTTCAATATGTAGTGTCAGTTACAACTCGATCTATGTCTGAACGAATATTTATTTTGAGATATACATACGGTTGGACTTCAATCAGGTTCGTAATTTTAGTATTTGAAAATCTTCACACTAGCTGACAGCTCAAAACATGTTTGACTAGACATTTATTTCAAATATATGTATGGACGAACATTAATCAGATCCCTTATTCCAGTGATTGACAATCTACACATTCATTGACAACTATCATATATTCGGTCGGATTTAGGATTTTCAATATATGTTCGGTCGGATATTCTGGTCTGAATGAAGGTTAGCCATACATAAGTGATGTTTGGTCGGGACTTGGCTTTTTTTTGAATTCTCTGGAGTTCTTTTCCTTTCAGAAATTTAACCTTGTAACTTTTCAAGTTTTTGGGTGGGGCCCCATAAGAGACTCGTCTTTGGACTATACATAAAATTATAATGTCTGTAGTTGCCCCCACTTTGATAGGCTTGTGTAGTGTGTGTCAATGACAAGTCTATCAAATTCATGCATGCATTTTTACTTACCTGATTTGTCTGGCATCGTCGAACTTACCTTGCTTTGTAGCAGCCTGTTTGTTGATTGATGGGCCCTAAGGCCCTCTAATGATTCGATCGGTGGTGAGATTCTTCGATCCTGGTATGTAGCTTGTGAGATTTGATGGACCCTCAGGTCCCCCATTGCTTCGATTGGTTGTGAAATGCTTCGTTCCCGACTGTGATAGTTAATAACCCTCAAGTCCCCTGATGCTTCGATCGATTGTGAGATGCTTCGATCCCGGTTTTGCTGGCCGATGGACCCTCAAGTCCCCCAATACTTCGATCGATTATGAAATACTTCGATCCCGACTATAATGGTTAATGGACCCATAGGTCTCCTGATGCTTCGATCGGTTGTGAGATTCTTCGATCTCGACTTTAATAGTTGATGGACCCTCAGGTCCTCCGATCTTTCAATCGGTTGTGAGATACTTTGATCCCGGCTGTGAGATGTTTCAATCTCTTATCCATATTCCTGAGGCTGTACTATATTCTTGAAGCTGTTGTTGTTCGTCCTTATTCCCGAGGCTCTACTCAATTCCCGGAGCTGTCTATTGTTCATCCTCATTCCCGAGGTTCTACTCCATTCCTAGAGTTGTCTGATGTTCATCTTTATTCCTGATGCTCTACTCCACTCTCGGAGCTGTATGTTGTTCATCCTCATTCCCGAGGCTCTCCTCCATTCCTGGAGTTGTCTGTTGTTCGTCCTAATTTACGAGGCTCTCCTGACCTCGTATGTCAATGTAGAATCAAGTAACTGCACATCCGACATATGTAAAAGCTCACACTATCTCTTATACTTTTTCTACGGTTCATTTGGCATTCTAATTCCGAAATAATTTCTCTATTTCCAATCTGCTGAGTGTTCACATGTCTTTCTCCTTTGATTCCATTCCATTCCTCGTAGATATAAAAATGCAGATTTCCTCTTTATTTCATCACTGAGATCTATGTTAAGCGAAGAAAACCTCTGTATGACTAAAATTATCTTCGGCAATCTTCTTCTTATTTTCCAGCCACAGTCAATAAAAATATCATTCCTACGACTCCTGACACCTAATCGTGCACCTGAAGATCCATATTTCCCGTCTGTTTCTACCTTGAAGTGTGTCTTCGGTCATCAAAAGGCATTTGGCCTTAAATACAGGGATCTTATCCCTACTCTCTTATCCTTGGGAGACTATGTATGTTCCAATATTAAGCTGGTAAGCCTCTTCTTCTCTCTCTTTCGTTCGCATATTTTTTATTTTTTGCTTCAATTTATGTAAGACCGAACCTTCTATTATATCCAGCCGTAATTTAATTTATGTCTAGCCGGAAATTTTCAAACATTCAAACAGATATGTTCCATGTCCAGCCGGATGTGTTTCGAATATCCGGCCAGACGTTGTTGAATATAGAGAATGTTTGGCTAGTCCACCATTTTGTTGTGGCCATTGTAATGTTGTTTCTCAATGATCTACTATTCTGATTCCATCTTTTGCATATCAATACCTCACGTTTGAAGTTTGACGGTAACCTTGCTAGTGTCAGGAAGTGGTATGTTGAGCTTTGTCCAGCCGTATGAGCATGGAGTGCATTCTCTGGGTTCGAGCCTTTCATTCACTGTATCTCCGCTCGGGCCAAGAAACATGATGAACGGGGGCTACAAACACTGGTAGAGTAGTGGATGGATATATCCCACACCTTCCATTTTTGATTGGGGAGATGAATATTACCTTAGGGGACTTCACCTTCCTTACTGACTTCCCTTGTGAATGGCGCTTGCAAGAGTTCGACTGCAGCATTTTCTCCCCTACTGTCTGGGCTAGAAATATTCATAGCCCCTATGATCCGCTTATGCGTAATTCTATATGGGGAGGAGTTGGCGACTCACTAGGAAATGATAGTCCCTACCAGCGAGGATGAGATATATCAACTTGTGCGGTCGTTCCTTCTCTACATGTTTGGTTGTACGTTGTTCGCCGATATAGTTAGTTCAATGGACCTGTGTCTTCTACCACCCCTTCACGACCCATACACCACGTGAGAGGGGGATTGAGGCTCTCATGCCCTAGATGCGGTATACTGAAAGCTGGCTCGGTGCTGTCGCAGTAGCTCTTATGTCCAAGGCTACAGTTTCTTGGAGGAGGCATGTATCATTATCACCCTTACTTCTTATTTATGTTATGGTGATGACTTATCATGGTCCTTTCCGTTGTCAAAGGTATGGGCATATGCGTTTTGAGTGTTGGCACAACCTTTTCCCATCTCTCGGGAAGAGGTTGTGTTATCTGGTATGTCTTGCTGGGAAGAGTCCATCGTGGGATCAGTTGAGCCCCATGACTTGAGCGTGCACAGAACTCATCTGAACGGGCTCATCTGGAGTATGGTTAGTCATGTCCACTTCCCTTTTCTGAGTATTCTCCTTATGTTTCTGTCTAACATTTCTTTTGGTTTTTCAGATTGATACGGCTTGGTGGGGGACTGCCATAGGCGCCTTGCCCAAGCCCACACATTCATCCTTCCAGAAGAATGAGTTGCGCCAGTTTCTTTAGGGTACTGACCAGTAACTTTTATATCTAGGTGAGCGCATGCTCTCTTGAGCCTCGATTGTCTTTCCCTTTTAACCAGTTTCTATAACACAAAGGTTTTCTTCTTAATTACTTTCCCAAATAACCTCTTTCTTTAACTGTTATTTTACTTGTCAAAATGGATCATTTCCCAAATAACCACAACCTTAGCACTATAAAAAGAACATTGTGTTCTTCACGAAGCATAGATATATGAAACTTTACCAGCAGAAATAAAAAAGAGAAATAGAGAGCCAAGAATGAGCAGCATTCGTAAAAAACCAATAACCAGTAAAATTATACCATACTCCCAAACATAGTAATCATATCGTCATTTCTAGCAAGAGACCAAAGAAACGAACTTGAACTTCAACAGTGTTCTCGGATCCGAGTAACGCTTGAGGTATGACCTGAGGGCCTCGAAAACTTAAATTCTACATTCAAAACTCACTATTTTATTGATGTCGTATATCTGACCGGACATCCTGTATGTTTGGTCGGAAATACATATGTAATACAAAAAGTCTTGCCATATAATGGCTACAGCTGGCCTCTAATTTCTAGTGGTATATAGGATGGAAACTCATATATAAATTTCATAGCCGATTCCGAATGGGCGGTAATATGATTTGCACTATGGATACAACTCCACGTAATACCATGAAATGGATGCACATAATTTTACCTCTGTTTTTTATTTATTCTGCTCAATTTATAACTATTGTTTGATTCCTTGTCATTATCCCCGAGGTTACGCAGCAAATCCGGCCAAACCTCCTGTAAGTTGTAGAGTTTCATATATATGTCCCAAGATCAACAAACATGCATAAAAACGAGTTGAATACACAAAGGAGTAAGGCGGAATTCATACTCACATTGAATGGGTTTTGATGAAATGAAGAACACAAGCCTTCAAGCTTCTCAAACTCGCGGTAATGGAGCTCCTTGTGCTGCTGGACTGCTCGGTTTTGGGGCTGTCTTCCTCTCCAAGATTCGGCCATGCATGGACTCCATTGAAGCTCCAAGCTTCAAGCTTTCCAAGCTCACAAATTCGTTTCCCTATCACCATAATACAACCCATGTGTGTGCTAGCACTAAGCTTCTTCATTTGCTTCTCAAAATTTCGGTGAAACTAGAAAAAATCTGTGAAGAAATCGGCTTGAAGCCGTGAGAGGGAGAAGAAGAAAAGAGATGGAGATGAGAGATCGTGAATGGTGAGTGAGAGAGAGAAAATGATATTTGGTTTATATATATATTTTTTATTTTCCAAAAACAAAAAACAAATATATAAATCATTTTTCATATATCAAAAGTTTAAAAAGCAAAAGTCTATTAATGTTTTTCATCATTTCTACTTTTTACTTTAAGTCACATCACATCACTTTAATAAAGTGACATGTTGTCAAGTCACATCACTCAAAGTGACAATTGATTTGACGCATGATGTGACTAACGATTTGACGCTTGATGTGACTTGCGTGCCGCGCTCGAATTCGAAATGCGAATGCGCTCGCAATCACTCTCGGGCTCGGGTTCGCTAATTCCAAATTAACGAATTTTCCGTCGCGTCGTAATTAAATGATTACGCCTAACGAAATCACTATTCACGTCGCTAACGAATTAATTCTAAATTAATTCGTTCGCCCGAATTAAAATCTAATTTTAATTCCGCGTCGAAATCCAATTTCTTATAATATATCGAATATATTATTTTATCGATTAATTCTAAATTAATCGTTCTCTCTCTTTAATTAATATTTTATCCCAGATAAAATATCTCCGCAATTAATCCCAGATTAATTTTCTCTCTCTAGAAATTAATCTTCTCTCTCTACTAATTAATCCCAGATTAATTATAGTGCGAGTTATACATCATCGGTGAATCTTCAGGAAGCGACCCATGAGATCTCCGGATATTTTGGCAGTAAATACGGTTGTCGGACTATCCGAACACGTAAGTACCTCGTACTACGTTTATACCGATTTACAAGACAAGGTTGGCTTCTAGCAAAGCGCCATGCCTACCCAATTCTCCAGAAATATTCTTACAGGAATATATAGATCTGTATCAAGCGTAGTATACCGTAGTATTGTGTATATCAGCCCAGTATCAGATAGTCACGTGCTAGGGCTGGGGCTGGATAAGTGTCTGCCCCGTCCGAAGCACATGTCGGATGTCTGGTAACTAGTCTCTATAATCGGATATATATGACCTTGTCATAATATCCCGATGGCGGCCAGCACTTAAGAGCACTAATACCGTATCCTGCGTGACATCATCTCCACTATGACTGAAGTGATACTTCCGTCTCGACATCACACCCAATACACTACGACTCTCTGATAAACCCAGAAGCGGTGTACGCAGAGCCGGTTAAAGCCCTGTACCACCAAGACCAAAGTCTACAGATTATCGCAAGTATTAGCGATGCAAGTCTCAGGTTAAGACTATACACACCTACCTTGATTTCGGCCTCCCATAGACACATAGTCATAATACCAATGGGATTCCGAGGGGTCTATCCAGAGCGAAGCTGTTTCCCGTACCATCGGTGAAACACAACCTCCTATCGCACTTGCATAAGTATCCAATACTTAAATATATGAGAACTATGTCGTTGTGCCCTCACAACGCGCACAAGTGCAATACTAGCCTATTCTGCATTATCGATGTCCTGTCTCGATAATACTCCGGCTAGGGATATTTAATGATTAATCCTTCGTGGACTGATACTGTCTCATATCATCTCAATCCAGGAACTAATCATATGGACCTCTCTTCATTTATACATATATGGTGATCTAATCACAAATGATGAGAGTGCAATTTCCTTGTCACATAGTTAATTTGTACAACAACACCGTGATCTGTACAAATAGTGACGCTATGGGTCATATTATCCAACATAAGTCTTGCCGGACATTCTTTAAATCTAGCCATGACTTTATGAGTGAAGACCAGTGAAACATGCCTAAATATTTACCAAATCTATTCTGCTTAATATTTCAACTACTATAAGACATATATTTCCTTTGGTTATGGTATTATTTATCGATTGTGTGATTGTGTGAAATAGAAATTGTTCATGTGTGATTTATGCATTATAAGACATGTGTATCATCTTTTGAGTCTGGATATTATATTGGTATCACTAAGGGACCATTCTGAACCCCAAATAGGTTTAAGGTCATACCTTACAAGGGGTATAGTGCGGTCTTAAATCATTCACAATGTCTTATATTGGATGACAACTCCTTTATTCTTCAGTTAGTCCCATGTGGGCTAATCCGTACTCTCTACGGGCTGTGAAACTTTCCCCAGGACGCATTCGTCAGGGGACAACATTGCCTTCTCCCAAAGCAGCATGACTTGCATTTTCTTGACGTGAGATAAACTATAAATATTCCAAACTAATTACTAATATATAGTATCATCATTCTGAATCCCTATAACTTGCATGTGTGACTAAACTTACTTGACATGACTAAACTTTGCGGATTTACTAAAAATTTCAACATGATATATTCTAAACATAGCGTAATGATGAGTGGTAATTATATCACTATTTCCCACTCATTTAACCTAATATTTTGTATAGTTTCTTGAGTTTTGTGAAAATTTTAATGTGTTTTGTGTTATTTTGTAGATAAATAAAGTTTCTGGACATTATGGAGGTGATTTGGACCAAAACAGTGAAAATTGGAAAATGGCATTTTGGTAATTTTCCGCGTCGCGACTCCAAGACCTTCAGCGTCGCGACGCCTAACGTGCGCCGAACAGTGCTAACGTGCGCTGGGTCCACAAATCAGAATCTGAGAAAAGTTTGACTTTGCTAACATGTGTCGTGCCACGTGTCACCATCACAGGAAATCTGCTAACATGCGCCATGCCACGTGTCAGTATCTTACGGTACCGACAGTCACCATCGCCACATGTCGCCACGTGTCACTCCACGTCATTGCCGCATCATCATCGACATCACCAGGTTGACCGAGTCAAACAGCCACTTCACTGCCACGTCATCATCAGCCAATCAGGAGGTGCCACGTGTCGCAATTCTATGGTGCCGACAGTCACTCTGCCACATGTCGCCACGTCACTGCCACGTCAGCATCAATTATTGGCTCTCTAATCCTTATCTGACACGTGGCGGATAAGAATCTAGCCGACCAATCAGAAGCCGCCACGTGTCACAATAATTGAGCCCCAGCCACCTTGCCACTTGTCACCTTATCACCTTATCCAGAATCTGCAACCGACGAACCAGAGCATGCCACGTCGACATAATTGGCGTCGCGACGCGCAACCCCTACTGACCCCTATAAATAGAGCGCGCAATTCAGTTTCAGTGGTACCACTCTCTCTCATTTCTTTGATGTAAAGAGGGAATTTCTCTCTCTAGTTTCTTTTAGTTTTTAATTTTTAGTTTTGTAATTAATTTTAATTACGTTTTGTAATAATAGTAATTTACTTTTTTACTTTTTATAGTTTTTACTATTCACCATGAGGAGGTAACTTCCCCAGCTAGGGTGAAAGGTAATTATTTTACTATTGCTATTTAGATTAATCTCCCTTAAATATAATTTATTCACTATTTAAAATATTGACTTAAAAAGGATACCGCCAGATTGGTCGGTTGGTAATTCATTTTTAATTTGGTTTAAACCTGACTAATCAAGGATACCGCCAGATGGTCGGTTGGTAATAAAACTTTCTTACCGCCTATATGGCAGGTTCATGGACAAATCTTTTTATCGCCTTAATGGCTGGTTGGACTTAATTTGACTTAATCAGGATACCGCCTATATGGCTGGTTGGTAATGTTATCACAAGTTTATATATTATATTATGGGAGATTCTAAATCAGTAGTAGTAAAAGTAATTCCTTTTACCTTAGCATTTTATTTTATTGTAATTTACTTTTCAGTATTTACTTTACCGCATTTTTACTTATGTCTTTTATTTTCAAGTTGTTACTAGCCCTAGTTATGTGTTGTAACTAAATTAGTTATATGGGGTTGTGATGACTTTTAATATCACCGGTTTATAAGGGGTTAGATTATAGTTTGTGTATTATAAAGATTTATTTATTGAGTCTTAATCTTAATGCTTTTTCATTAATTGGCCATTAATAAAATTGATCTGGTAAATCTAAAATGAACTAGACATAGGGATTTTAGGTTTCAGCCTTAGACTCAATAGCCCACGATCTTCCTTGGGGATAGATAACCCTTTAATAGATTTCCTTACGGGATAGGAATATACCTGTCTGGCGGGGGGGTAGCCATAATTGGAACTTCATCTTAATGAATCCAGGTAATTAATTGACATAGACATATGGTTCAATTGGGTTAAACTGGGTATTTGTGTCTGACCATCAACAGAGGCTTACACATAATTTAGTGTTCCAGAATGTGACACGTATCCTGGTGCATTTTAGCATGTGGCGCACGTTAGCGGTCGCGACGCAGAAGAATTGCGTCGCGACATGCGAAATTATAATTTTGCCCTTTTGTCCATTTTCACTGTTTTGGCCCCAAATTACTTCCAGACCTGAAACTTTATTTATCTACAAAATAACACAAAACACATCAAAATATTCATAAAACCCAAGAAACTATATAAACTATTAGGTCAAATGAGTAGGAAATAGTGATACATTTACCACTCATCAAGACCCGATACCAATAAGTGAAGTAAATTTGTTTTGTAGTAGTATGTGCCTTTAAAAAATTATGGCACTACTGTCAGTCATATAAAATACTAGTAGTCGTGAAAGAGAATCCATTGAAGTACTTGTAGTCGGCACCTTCATTGGTAGGGAAATTAAGGAGATGATCAGTCCTCTTGACTGAATTTGATATTGAATATATCACCAAGAAGGTGATTAAGGGGTGAGTTGTGGCGAAATTCCAGGGGCAATAACCAATTGAATGAGATAAGTATGAGTTTGAATTTTTAGATGAGGAAATTATGAGATAATCAAATTATAATTATGAGATAATTATAACATCATTTTGATAATGCAAGATTATGAGATAATCAAGTAATAATTATGAGATAATTGTTACATCATAATTATGATAATTATATCATTATAAGATAATGGTATATACATTATCTTGGAGACAAGTCTATATGGCTTGCCATACTCTCTAACATTTTATGCCTAATTAGGTATGACATAATTACCTAACATTTGTCCAGTTCACATGTCTTTTGCTTAGCATTCCATTAATAATGTTTGTCGTTACAATAAAATGACATGTGAGGATTAGTGATAAGGTTAGTTGGCTTTTGGAAAAGAATATAATCTCTACCATTTCCACTCAAAAGTTGAGTAAGTGAGATAGTAAGGTCATCTACCATTCACACAAGAGTTGTGAGAGAAAAAGAAATCCAGAATTTTTCTTTTGATCAAGAATGGATAGAAAAAAATTTCTCAAGTGTTGAGAATAGAGAGGAAAAAAGTGAGTTAGATCTTCATCTTCTTCATTCAATCTTTCTAAAATCCAAAAGATTTTGTGACAACATACTTCTCCAAAGAGTTTAGGGATTACACTTTGTCAGTACAACCCACACTTCAATTTGTTAGTTTCGAGTCATAGTTCGAAAGATCGGGTAGTTGATCGTAACATCAGATCTCAAAGGAAACACATCCACATCGATGAGCAAATCCAATCACCAAGAGTTGGTGGAATTCAGATTCAACAAATGGAGAAGGCAAGAAATTTTTCAAGGTCGATCTCGGAGCCAAAGGAAATTTCCATTGCACATTAGGAAAGACGTTTCCTACAAAAAGAACAAATTCGAAAAATAAGGAAAGCATACCGATAGAGATATTTACATGGGTCGCATCAGCAATGGTAACTATCGGAGCCTGCATCCTACCCAGCAGCAGCGCATGAGTCTCTGCCGCACCAGCATCATCATACACAAAGGAGGTCAGATCCGGCCAAAAAGCCACTGAGCCAAGGTTGACTCCAGAAGAATGTCACTACTAAGAAGTAGAAGCAGTTGTTGGAGAACGACCATGTTAGGAAGAAGAAGCCTTGGGCGGACTCGCTAGAAGAAGAAGGTTCATGAGCTGCCATAGCCTTAATCTCCACTTTCTTTTCCTCAGCCTTAGTAGACTGGCACGCTCGAGATGCCTTACGACATCCACGAACTTGCAATAAATAACCACCATAGTAAGAGACATGCAGATGAAATGGGTATTTTGATAGATGAGAGAAAAATGCATACCTGGGTAGTCCCACGTGGCTCAGTCAAAGGAAGGGACCCAAATAGGGCAATGCCGACCCACTGTCAATAGTCTCCATCAACAAGGAAAACGTTAACAGGAAAGCCATGCAAGGCTGCCACGAGATCCTCCCCCTCGATCTTAAGACCGAAAATATGGAAGAATGAGGAGAAACATGAACTCTACGTGCTTGAGGTCCCAAATTCCAAAGCCACACCCGTAAATACCAAATACGTTGATTGATACCCAGAAAGAGTAGCCACATACCGCCCTTGTGGAAAAAGGATTGTACAGAATCAGGCATATCAACGGTTGGGGTCACCACCATGCCAAGTCAATATGAGAAAAAAAGAGAAAAGAACAGACATGATAGTCAAGGATAGTGTAAAATCAAGATCAAATCGGAAAAGAATAAGAGAAGACTTACTATATCCCAGGTGATCTCATTCAACTGAGCTCGATGCACCTCTATATCATAGGACTCGAAGTAGCCCACAGTAGATGTGTCATAACGGGACAAGTCAAGAAACACAACCTTATCTCTATAGATCGTGAAAGGTCATGCCTGAATGTCAAACTCATATGCACATGCCAAAAAATGACAAGAATCATGATTAGCTACAAATTACAGCAGAAAAAGAAAAAAAATAAAAGTCGAGACACATGCCTCAACTAAGAGGCCATAGCTCTAAACGTTGGAGTTGCGTCGACAGCCAGGAAACACAACTTCCTCTCTAAAGATCTTGAAGGGTCGGTGCAGTCTCCGATAAATGCCCACCAGGGTCGGGGATCCCTACTCTGAAGTCGCCGGAGATGAAGGGTTTTTACGAGTTTTTAAATTAAAGTGCGTTTGCTTTAAGGAATTTCGGGGACAAATGAGAAGGAAGCCTACACATTTATATTCGCGAGGTAAGTCCAGTCGGACGTAAGTGAAGAAATCATATATGACTTGAAATGATTTAGCACATCCAGAATTTGAAAGGTAGAGATCGAGGCTTCTCAGAATGATCGAGGCATCGGGAGACCTGTAAGTCCATCAATTTTTAGAGCATAGATCTATGAATCTCACTACCGATCGAGGCATTGAAAGACCTGCGAGTCTATTAACCATCAAGAGTATAGATCGAGGCATCTCACTACCGATAGAGGTATCGGGAGACATGTGGGCCCCACTCGATTCCAAATGCGAGTGGGCGCGCAAACACTCCCGGGCTCGGGTTCGCTAATTCCAAATTAACGAACTTCCATCGCAACGTAATTAAATCGAATTTAATTAAATAATTATGCCTAGCAAAATTACTATTCACGTTGTTTAAGAATTAATTCTAAATTAACTCATTTGCCCGAATTAAAATCTAATTTTAATTCCGCGTCGAAATCTAATTTTGTTTAATATATCAAATATATTATTTTATCGATTAATTCCAAATTAATCTTTCTCTCTCTTCAAATAGTACTTTATCCCAGATAAAGTCTCTCTCCGCAATTAATCCCAGATTAATTAAGCTCGAATCATACATCATCGGTGAATCTTCGGGAAGCGACCCAAGAGATCCCTGGATATGTTGGCAGTAAATCCGGTCGTCGGACTATCCGAACATGTACGTACCAAGTAATACATTTTTACCGATTTACGAGACAAGGTTGGCTACTAGCAAAGCACCATGCCTACCCAATTCTTCAAAAATATTCTTAATGGAATATACGATCTATATCAGGCGTAGTATACATAGTATTGCGTATTGCGATCCAGTATTGGATGTCACATGCAAGGCCTGGGGCTGGAATAGTGTCTACCTCGTACGAAACATATATCGGATCACTAGCAACTAGTCTATTTATTATCGGATAGTCATGACCTAGTCATATTATCCCGACGGTTGCAACCTTTTAGAGAACCAGTTATGTATCCCTGCGTGACCATCATCTCCATATGACTGAAGTGATACTTCCATCTTGACATCACATCCAATACACTATGATTCTCAATAAACCCAGAAGAGGCATTTAAAGTCCTGGACGACCAAAACCAAAGCGTATTGATTGTCGCAAGTACTAGCGATGCAAGTCTCAAGTTAAGACCAAATACACCTACCCTGATGCGGATTCCCATAGACAAATAGTCATACTACCAATAGGATTCCGCGGGGTCTATCCAGAGCGAAGCTGTTTTCCGTACCATCGGTAAAACACAATCTCCTATCACACTTGCATAAATATCCAATACTTAAATACATGAGAATTATGATGTTACGCTTCCATAACACGCACAAGTGCAATACTAGTCTATTCCACATTATCGATGTCCAGTCTCGATAATACTAGGACTAGGGATATTTAATAATTAAACCTTTATGGATTGATATTGTCTCATATCTTATCAATCTGGAACTAATCATAAGGACTTTCATCATTCACACATTTAAGTAATCTAATTACGAAATGATAAAAGGCAATTTCCATTGTTACATAATTAATTCGTACAAAAACACAATGTCTTTTACAAATAGTGACGCTATGGGTCATAATTGTCCAACAATCTCCCACTTGGGCTATAGCCAGTCACTCAAGCATCTAACACCTGAACTATGTACATGTCGCTCAAACTTTTGCTGAGGAATGGCTTTCGTCAGCGGATCTGCAATGTTGTCCTCTGATTCGACCTTCTCGATCTTCATATCGCCACGATGTATGATCTCACGAATCAGATGGAAACGTCGAAGAACATGCTTGGATCGTTGATGAGACTGCGGTTCCTTAGCCTGCGCTATAGCCCCATTATTATCACAATACAATGGAACGGGCTCAGCTGCTAACGGAACTTCTCCTAATCCAATTAGGAATTTTCGGATCCAAACTGCCTCTTTTGCTGCTTCAGCTGCAGCGATATACTCTGCTTCCGTTGTTGAATCGGCAACAGTCTCTTGCTTGTAAGATTTCCAGCTTACCACTCCGTTATTCAAACAAAATATGTACCTAGATTGCGACTTACAGTCGTATTTGTCGGTTTGGAAACTTGCATCGGTATACCCAGATACCTCAAGTTCTCCATTTCCATAGATTAAGAAAGCATCCTTAGTTCGTCTAAGATACTTAAGGATATTCTTAACCACCATCCAGTGACCTTCACCTGGATCGGCCTGATAACGACTACACATGCTCAAAGAATATGAGACATCAGGTTGCGTACATATCATGGCATACATGATAGATCCGACTACCGAGGCGAATGGTATCTGACTCATGCTGTCTCTCTCATCTTGAGTTTTAAGACATATGTCCTTAGATAGAGTGACGCCATGTGACACTGGCAACAGTCCCCTATTGGACTGATCCATGTTGAATATCTTCAAGACTTTGTCAATGTACGTACTCTGGGAAAGTCCAAGCACCTTTCTAGATCTATCCCGGTAGATCTTTATTCCTAGAATAAAGGCTGCTTCTCCCAGATCTTTCATGGAGAATTTCAATGAAAGCCAAGCTTTCACCAACGTTAACATAGGAATGTCATTGCCAATAAGCAATACATCATCAACGTAAAGGACAATGAATGTCAGTGCTCCCCCACTAACCTTCTTATATACACAATGATCATCCTCGCTTTGAACGAAATCATATTATTTTATGATCTCATCAAAGCGTTGGTTCCAAGAACGCGATGCTTGCTTCAATCCATAAATGGATCGATTTAACTTACAAACCTTGTTTGCAAGTCGCGGCATGACAAAACCGTCAGGCTGTTGCATATAAACATCCTCCAAAAGGTTTCCATTAAGGAAAGCGGTTTTGACGTCCATCTGCCATATCTCGTAATCGAAATATGTAGCTATAGCAAGCATTATCCGAATTGATTTAATCGTGGCAACGGGTGAGAAAGTTTCATCGTAATCGACACCATGTCGTTGACGATACCCCTTCGCTACAAGCCTAGCTTTGTACGTTTGTACGTTTCCATCCATGTCGGTCTTCTTCTTGAAGACCCATTTGTATCCAATAGGCTTTACGCCTTCTGGTGCATCAACCAGTGTCCAAACTGGTTGGTGTACTTGGAATCCATTTCGGACTTCATGGCCTCTTGCCATAAAGCGGAATCGATATCTTGTATCACTTCTTCATACGTAGCCGGTTCGTTATCCTCAATGAGATTAATATCTACATGAGGTGAGATCAGAAAACCATACCTCTCAGGTTGTTTTCTAACTCTCTCCGACCTACGTGTCCTTGTGTATTTGAAGATTGTGTTACAGCTTCATCCCTAATGAACTGTTCATGTTCCGTTGAGGATTCTATGCTAGGAACAATATCAATTCGATTTTCATCGAGTTCTACTTTCCTCCCACTAACCACTGCATTTAGGAATTCCTTCTCAAGGAAAACCGCATGTAGAGTAACAAATATTTTGTTCTCTTATGGGTGATAGAAGTAATATCCTTTGGTTTCCCTAGGATATCCTACAAATAGGCATTTATCCTATTTGGGTTCAAGTTTGGTACCTTCCAAACGTTTGACGTATGCCCAGCATCCCCAAATCTTCAGGAATGAGAAACCCGGTTTCTTTCCTGTCCATATCTCATACGGAGTCTGTTGAACAGACTTTGACGGAAACTTATTCAAAATAAGTATTGCACTGTTTAATGCATATCCCCAGAAGGAAATAGGTAGCTCAGTGCGACTCATCATAGACCTTACCATGTCTAACAAGGTTCGGTTTCTCCGTTCGGACACACCGTTTAATTGCGGTGTTCCAAGAGGAGTCCACTGTGAAAGAATACCATATTCTTTCAAGTAGTCAAGAAACTCATTGCTCAAGTATTCTCCACCACGGTCTGACCGTAATGTCTTAATACTTTTACCGGTCAGTTTTTCTACTTCGTGTCGAAACTCTTTGAATTTCTCAAAAGTTTCCGACTTGTGTCTCATAAGATACATATAACTATAACGTGATGCATCATCCGTAAAGGTTACGAAGTATTCGTATCCACCTCTAGCCTGGCTAGACATGGGCCCACAAACGTCACTATGACCAAGCTAACAGTTCTGTGGCGCGCACACCTTTACCGCTAAAAGGTGACTTAGGCATTTTGCCTAATAAGCAAGATTCACAGACGTCATATGAATATGGATCAAATCCGTCCAAGTACACACTCTTCGAAAGTGTGGATATGCGAGTCTTGTTTATGTGTCCCGGACGACAATGAAACATATAAGTTTCATCTTTATGACTTACTTTAAGCTTTTATTTGTTACAGAATATGGTTGAGATTGATTTATATTCAAAATATAAAGACCATTATTTACAACAGCAGTGCAAATTTCTATATCATTTTTATACATAAAACATCCAGTGTTTCGAAATACAAAAGTATACCCACATTGGGTTAACATAGATACAGAAATAATATTCCTAGTCAAACTAGGTACATAATAACAGTCCAAAGTTCAAGTACATGACCCGAGGACAGTTCTAAAACAAAAGTGCCAAGGGCCAAAACAGCGACAGATGTCCATTTCCAACACACAGGTCAATCTCTCCTGACGCCAGTTTCCTGCTAATCCGCAGATCTTGTACATCAGTACAAATGTGAGTACCACAACCAGAATCAAAAATCCAATTTTTAAAACAAGAAGTAGTCATGTTTATTTCTATAACAAACAAACCTGAGGCCGGTGCCTTGCCCGCCTTTATCTCCTTCTGGAGCGCCTTGTACTCATGGCAGTCACGCTTCCAGTGACCCCGCTTCCCACACTGGAGGCATACATCCTGAGACTTGTCCTTTGTGCTTCCCAGAAGCCTTTGACGCTTTGCCTTTGCCCTTCTTCTCTTCTTCTTGATACCTCCAGTCGCCTTGGGCCCAGCCCTCGGAGTCCGAGATGTAGAAGCGAAGTGCCGCTCATGCTTCTTGCCCTTAAGAAGTTCCTTTTCTGGCTCACGTAACGTGGACATCAGCTATCCAAGAGTCTGCTCTTGGTTCATCATATTGTAGTTCATGATGAACCCACTCCAAGTGTCGGGGAGAGGATGCAAGATCAAATCTATAGAGGTCTCTATCTCAAAGACAATCCTCATTTGTCCAAGCTGCTCGATATCGGCAATCATCTGTGTCACATGATGTTCAACTTATGTACCCTCCGACACCGAGCGCGGAAGAGCTTCTTCTATAACTCATATCTTTGCGATCTAAGATTAGATCGGTGCAGATCATTCAACTTCGCCAACATTGTTTAGGGATTCAATCCCTTTTCTGTCGACGGAATTGATGAGTCATAGCAGCAAGCATGATAGATTGAGCAGTTGCGTTGTCATCACTATGTGTCTTCCAAAGATCTAGGTCGAGCAACTGATCAGATCTATGCTTAGGCCCAAGAGGTCTCTCTATAGTATTAGCAGCCTCTCGGATCTAAGGACTATCCTTAGATTCATGTCCCAATCGGAAAAGTTAGTGCCGTTGAAGACATTATCGCCTATGATGATGTCCCGGACACTGTTCTTTCCTGTCTTTTTAACTGCGATAATCTAATTATCCAATTAACAATGTAGGGTACATTCCAACTGTTAAAAGAAAAATAACATTATATTAGTCCAACTAATAAAATAATTTGACGAAATATTTGAAAGCGCGTAAAGCTAAGTATTTGAATGAAATTACAAATTTCAATATAGCCCCACTATTTTTCGGCGAGCCTCTAACCCTCTGTCGAGTACTCAGGAAACCCAGTTTCCTAGTGGGCTAGGATCCGCTAATAATAACAACAACTTTGACTTTGGCCAACAAGCTGTATGCTATTTAACTAGGTAGATCTCGAAGATCAATTGGATCATCCAATTCCTAGATCCGGTAGGTGGACTTCCAAGTCCGAAACATATATACCAATATATGCCAATATATCCAATATATTTTCCTAACCTTTTCCTCTGAATCACTAACTAAGCCTTGGCTTTGGCACAACAAGCTTAATGATTCCAGTTAAGCGGGACCCATTGACCTTGGAAAGCTTCGTAATCAATATCGATGGACAAGAAGTGATATTGACTTTGGCCAACAAATCACAACTTGGACAAGACACCGATATGGAACAAGCTTTCATGATTCAAACACATCCGCAATTGACAAAGGTCTTGATTTGGCCAACAAACCAATGCCAATCTGGATCTTGAGTAAGAATCACTCAATTGAAGGAAAACGCTTAATATGTTTTGAGGGTTTTTCACGTAAATTGGCAACCAATTATTATCTTTGTTAGGTCTCATCATACACCCTTAAGCATGCATTCTAAAAGCATAATAAGGAGCGGAAAGTAAATTAATAACGATATGCGGATGGATATTTAACAACTTGTTCCTAGAACAAATCACTCATTCCTCTCCCCGGTTAGCACTATTCTACTTCTACCCAATTACATAATACAATAATAGAAACCTCATTACATTGAGGGGAATTAGGTGAGAAGAGAATTCAAAGAAATAATGAGAGATAAGGCTGGACACGCAGGTCCAATTTATAAATTCCAAATTTACAACAATTTCTAAAATTGCCCTTTCCCTTCTAATATCCATCTGATATACGCTATTCATTCAACACATCCATGTATTCATTCATAACATGCAATTCAATCAATCTAAACCAATTAATTAATCTTTGAATTATGTGATCATCCAATGTTCAAACAACGATTTGATTTTGTAAGAGTCCAACTCGTTTGAGAATAAGTACTCAAAGTACGAATTCTTGAATTATATCGAACTACTCGTTAAATCTAATTTAATTCGTATTCATTACTAATTCATTTATTTAATTCCAAATTAAATAACTACACTTTTAATGCGCTTTAACGACTTAGATTCCAAATCTAATCTAATCGGGTCTCAAAGCCCAACTAACATCCAATGTTCGTTTAATTAAAGTCCGATGGGCTTTCAATTGATTTCATAAGGCAATGGGCTTTGGTCAATATGGGTCAAACCAATTACCAAGCCCAATTAAGGAATCACCCTCATTTGCCAATAAACCAATTTCGGCCCATAAGGCCCAATTAAACTTATAAAGCCCATTTGTTATATTTGGACTTAATGGAATGATTTAGGCCCAATTTGGATCCAATCCAATTGGCCTAAACCAACTTGCCCAAACAAGTCCATAATGCCCAAATACAACAATTACAAGCCCAATTCAAAATCAAGCCCAATTAATCAAATTTTAAAATTCCAAATTTATAATTCAATTAACTAAAGTGTAATACATCAATTAATTATCTAAATTAATATTTCCAAAATACAATTTAATTAATTAATTATGTATCCATTTGTTCAACTTATGTCCAACATTTTTTATCAAAAAATCAAGTCATTACATGCTAGATTGGTCACGGAAATGGTGGGTTTTTGTCCGATTTCATTTTTCAATCCGATTGAATTTTAAATCAACATTTCCAATCGTTTCAAGTCATCCAATGATCAACGAAATAAAAAATACCATGACCCTAGGGTAATAAAGCATTCGGCCAAGCCATGTATTGGGCAAAAAATTGATCCAATCAACTTTTCAAGAATTGATCATATACAACTTCATAATATCATCATTCAAGCATACTCAATCAATCAATTTTATCAAATCATGCTCAAATTGATTTTACCCAAATTTTACCCTAATTCATTCATGCTCAAATTGGCTCATAGATACCATTGTTGGGTTTCTAGGATTAGTCCAAGATCAAAATAAGCATAGAAATGTGAATGAATAATCAAAGAAGAGTGGCGGAAACACACTTACATTGAACGGTTTTGGATGTGTTGAGAGCAAAAAATTCTCCAAGAACTCTTGTGAAATTCGGCCAAGGGGTCCTCCAAGAAATGATGTCCAAGCTCCAAGCTTTTTGGATTCCAAGCTCTTGAGTTGGTTTCCCTAACACCTTGTATGATTCCTTTGATGTGTGTGCTAGCACTCAAAAATTGCCACAATTTTTGATCTTGTTCTGAGCAGTTTCGGTAATGGAAGAACAGGGGTGGGGTAGAGAAAATTGCTTCCAATTTTCGGTAATGAGAGAGAATAAAAGACTTGTGTGAATTGATTTCAAAAATCAATTAATTGATATACCAAAAGTTGGTTTGGTAAAAGTCAATCAAAGCTTGACTTTGGAGTGTATTAGAAGCCACCACCAACTTCACCTAAACCCATCACCAAAAGCAACTTAGGTGACAAGTGAAGTGGAATGTGATGTGACATGGGGCCCCACTCGATTCCAAATGCGAGTGGTGCGCAAAACACTCCCGGGCTCGGGTTTGCTAATTTCGAATTACGAACTTCCATCGCAACGTAATTAAATCGAATTTAATTAAATAATTATGCCTAGCAAAATTACTATTCACGTCGCTTAAGAATTAATTCTAATTAACTCGTTTGCCCGAATTAAATCTAATTTAATTCCGCGTCGGAATCTAATTCGTTTAATATTTCAAATATATTATTTTATCGATTAATTCCAAATTAATCTTTCTCTCTCTTCAAATAGTACTTTATCCCAGATAATGTCTCTCTCCGCAATTAATCCCAGATTAATTAAGCTCGAATCATACGTCATCGGTGAATCTTCGGGAAGCGACCCAAGAGATCCCTGGATATGTTGGCAGTAAATCCGGTCGTCGGACTATCCGAACATGTACGTACCAAGTACTACGTTTTTACCGATTTACGAGACAAAGTTGGCTTCTAGCAAAGCGACATGCCTTCCCAATTCTCCAGAAATATTCTTAATGGAATATACGATCTATATCAGGCGTAGTATACATAGTATTACGTATTGCGATCCAGTATCGGATGTCACTTGCAAGGCCTGGGGCTGGAATAGTGTCTGCCATGTACGAAGCATATATCGGATCACTAGCAACTAGTCTCTTTATTATCAGATAATCATGACCTAGTCATATTATCCCGACGGTTACAACCTTTTAGAGAACCAGTTCTATATCCCTGCATGACCATCATCTCCATATGACTGAAGTGATACTTTCGTCTTGACATCATATCCAATACACTACGATTCTCAATAAACCCAGAAGAGGCGTACACAGAATATGTTAAAGTCCTGGATGACCAAAACCAAAGCGTATTGATTGTCGTAAGTACTAGCGATGCAAGTCTCAGGTTAAGACCAAATACACCTACCCTGATGCGGATTCCCATAGACACATAGTCATACTACCAATGGCATTCTGCGGGGTCTATCCAGAGCGAAGCTATTTTCTGTACCATCGGTAAAACACAACCTCCTATCACACTTGCATAAGTATCCAATACTTAAATACATGAGAATTATGTTGTTACGCTTCCATAACACGCACAAGTGCAATACTAGTCTATTCCGCATTATCGATGTCCAGTCTCGATAATACTACGACTAGGGATATTTAATATTAAACCTTTATGGATTGATATTGTCTCATATCTTCAATCCGGAACTAATCATAAGGACTTTCATCATTCACACATTTAAGTAATCTAATTACGAAATGATAAAAGGCAATTTCCATTGTTACATAATTAATTTGTACAAAAACACAATGTCTTTTACAAATAGTGACGCTATGGGTCATAATTGTCCAACATCTCCCACTTGGCCTATAGCCAGTCACTCAAGCATCTAACACCTGAACTATGTAAATTTCGCTCAAACTTTTGCTGAGGAATGGCTTTCGTCAGCGGATCTGCAATGTTGTCCTCTGATGTGACGTTCTCGATCTTCACATCGCCACGATGTATGATCTCACGAATCAGATGGAAACGTCGAAGAACATGCTGGGATCGTTGATGAGACTGCGGTTCCTTAGCCTGCGCTATAGCCCCGTTATTGTCACAATACAATGGAACGGGCTCAGCTGCTAACAGAACTTCTCCTAATCCAATTAGGAATTTTCGGATCCAAATTGCCTCCTTTGATGCTTCAGCTGCACTGATATACTCAGCTTCTGTTGTTGAATCAGCAACAGTCTCTTGCTTGGAAGATTTCCAGCTTACTGCTTCGTTATTCAAACAAAATATGTACTCAAATTGTGACTTACTGTCGTCTTTGTCGGTTTGGAAACTTGCATCGGTATACCCAGTTACCTCAAGTTCTCCATCTCCATAGATTAAGAAAGCATCCTTAGTTCGTCTAAGATACTTAAGGATATTCTTAACCGTCATCCAGTGACCTTCACCTGGATCGGCCTGATAGCGACTACACATGCTCAAAGCATAGGAGACATCAGGTTGCGTACATATCATGGCATACATGATCGATCCGACTGCCGAGGTGAACGGTATCCGACTCATGCTATCTCTCTCATCTTGAGTTTTAGGACACATGTCTTTAGATAGAGTGACGCCATGTGACACTGGCAACAGTCCCCTCTTGGATTGATCCATGTTGAATCTCTTCAACACTTTGTCAATGTACGTACTCTGGGAAAGTCCAAGCAGCTTTCTAGATCTATCCCGGTAGATCTTTATTCCTAGAATAAAGGCTGTTTCTCCCAGATCTTTCATGGAGAATTTCAATGAAAGCCAAGCTTTCACCAACGATAACATGGGAATGTCATTACCAATAAGCAATACATCATCAACGTAAAGGACAAGGAATGTCAGTGCTCTCCCACTAACCTTCTTATATACACAATGATCATCCTCGCTTTGACGAAATCATATTCTTTTATGATTTCATCAAAGTGTTGGTTCCAAGAATTCGATGCTTGCTTCAATCCATAAATGGATCGATTTAACTTACAAACCTTGTTTGCAAGTCGCGGCATGACAAAACCGTCAGGCTGTTGCATATAAACATCCTCCAAAAGGTTTCCATTAAGGAAAACGGTTTTGACGTCCATCTGCCATATCTCGTAATCGAAATATGCAGCTATAGCAAGCATTATCCGAATGGATTTAATCATGGCAACATGTGAGAAAGTTTCATCGTAATCGACACCATGTCGTTGATGATACCCCTTCGCTACAAGCCTAGCTTTGTACGTTTGTACGTTGCCATCCATGTCGGTCTTCTTCTTGAAGACCCATTTGCATCCAATATGCTTTACGCCTTCTGGTGTATCAACCAGTGTCCAACTTGGTTGGTGTACATGGAATCCATTTCGGACTTCATGGCCTCTTGCCATAAAGCGGAATCGATATCTTGTATCGCTTCCTCATACGTAGCCAGTTCATTATCCTCAATGAGATTAATATCTACATGAGGTGAGATCAGAAACCCATACCTCTCAGGTTATTTTCTGACTCTCTCCGACCAACGTGGTCCTTGTGTATTTGAAGATTGTGTTACAACTTCATCCCTGATGAACTGTTCATGTTCCGTTGAGGATTCTATGCCAGGAACAGTATCACTCCGATTTTCATCGAGTTCTACTTTCCTCCCAGTAACCACGGCATTTAGGAATTCATTCTCAAGGAAAACCGCATGTAGAGCAACAAATATTTTGTTCTCTTGTGGGTGATAGAAGTAATATCCTTTGGTTTCCCTAGGATATCCTACAAATAGGCATTTATCCGATTTGGGTTCAAGTTTGGTACCTTCCAAACGTTTGACGTATGCCCAGCATCCCCAAATCTTCAGGAATAAGAAACCCGGTTTCTTTCCTGTCCATATCTCATACGGAGTCTGTTGAACAAACTTTGACGGAACCTTATTCAAAATAAGTATTGCACTGTTTAATGCATATCCCCAGAAGGAAATAGGTAGCTCAGTACGACTCATCATAGACCTTACCATGTCTAAGAAGGTTCGGTTACTCCGTTCGGACACACCGTTTAATTGCGGTGTTCCAAGAGGAGTCCACTGTGAAAGAATATCATATTCTTTCAAGTAGTCAAGAAACTCATTGCTCAAGTATTCGCCACCACGGTCCGACCGTAATGTCTTAATACTTTTACCGGTCTGTTTTTCTACTTCGTGTCGAAACTCTTTGAATTTCTCAAAAGTTTCCGACTTGTGTCTCATAAGATACACATAACCATAACGTGATGCATCATCCGTAAAGGTTACGAAGTATTCGTATCCACCTCTAGCCTGGCTAGACATGGGCCCACAAACATCACTATGAACAAGGGCTAACAGTTCTGTGGCTCGCACACCTTTACCGCTAAAAGGTGACTTAGGTATTTTGCCTAATAAGCAAGATTAACAGACGTCATATGAATATGGATCAAATCCGTCCAAGTACCCACTCTTCGAAAGTGTGGATATGCGAGTCTTGTTTATGTGTCCCAGACGACAATGCCACATATAAGTTTCATCTTTATGACTTACTTTAAGCCTTTTGTTTGTTACAGAATATGGTTGAGATTGATTTATATTCAAAATATAAAGACCATTATTTACAACAGCATTGCAAATTTCTATATCATTTTTATACATAAAACACCCAGTGTTTCGAAATACAAAAGTATACCCACACTGGGTTAACATAGATACAGAAATAATATTCCTAGTCAAACTAGGTACATAATAACAGTCCAAAAGTTCAAGTACATGCCCCGAGGGCAGTTCTAAAACAAAAGTGCCAACGGCCAAAACAGCGACAGATGTCCCATTTCCAACACGCAGGTCAATCTCTCATGACGCCAGTTTCCTGCTAATCCGCAAATCCTGCACATCAGTATAAATGTGAGTACCACAACCAGAATCAAAAATCCAATTTTTAAAACTAGAAGTAGTCATGTTTATTTCTATAACAAACATACCTGAGGCCGGTGCCTTGGCCGCCTTTATCTCCTTCTGGAGCGCCTTGTACTCACGGCAGTCACGCTTCCAGTGACCCCCCTTCCCACACTAGAGGCATACATCCTGAGACTTGTCCTTTGGCTTCCCAGAAGCCTTTGACGTTTTGCCTTTGCCCTTCTTCTTCTTCTTCTTGATACCTCCAGTCGCCTTGGGCCCAGCCCTCGGAGTCCGAGATGTAGAAGTGAAGTGCACCTCGCGCATCTAGCCCTTAAGAAATTCTTTTTCTGCCTCACGCAGCGTGTACATCAGCTCTCCAAGAGTCTGCTCTTGGTTCATCATATTGTAGTTCATGATGAACCCACTCCAAGTGTCGGGGAGAGACTGCAAGATCAAATCTATAGAGGTCTCTATCTCAAAGACAATCCTCATTTGTCCAAGCTGCTCGATATCGGCAATCATCTGTGTCACATGATGTTCAACAGATGTACCCTCCGACATCTGAGCACGGAAGAGCTTCTTCTGTAACTCATATTAATTTTCTGTTTTCTGGTTTCTGAACCCGTGAGTAGTGAGGGGAGCAAGAGTGTGGTTTTGTGGCAAAATCATAAGTGCTAGCACACTTACGAGATATGCGAGGTGATAGGGAAGCTCACCCATGAGCCGGGACCGTTCGACGAAGCTTGGAGCTTGACGAAGGACCAAAAATGAAGTCAAAACAGTGAAGCATTTTGGAGTTTTTGTTGTCTCCGTGTCGCTCAACCGATCGATGTAAGTATTCCGCAACTTCTTTGATGTGTATTTGCAATGTTTTCATGCTTATAATCGATCCGGGACCTAATTAGAAACCAACAATGGCATCAAGAGCCTAGGTTTGTGCATGAAAAATTTTAGGGCTTAAAATTTGGGTAATTTGTTTTCAAGCATGATTTTGTGAAATTGGATGAATGAGTATGCTTAAAACATGTTGAATTGAAGATTGATTGGATCAATTTCATGAAAATTGATTTGGAATAATTTTCCCCAAAATTTGGATGTTGGCCGAATACATTAGGATTTTTTGAATTCTTGGAATTTTTTGATTTTGATTCATTGGATGAGTTGGAATCATGTTGGATAATGTTAATTTAAGATTGAATTGGATTGAATTTTGAATTGAGCATATATCCAAAATTCCTTTTGTTGGCCGAATGCCTTAAGTCCTAATGGTCTTGGTGATTTTTTGATTTTTGTTCATTGGATGACTTGAATCAATTGGAAATGTGGATTAATGTTAATTTGGATTTGATTGGATTGAATTCGGAATTGATATAAAATTCCTTGTATTTGCCGAGACTTTATGGAGCATGTATTGGGTTTGATTTTGATGAAATATGTTGGACATGTATTGTTGATGATTAGCATGATTAATTGTGTATATTGATGTTTTAGAAATGTTAATTTGGGTAATTAATCATGTGATACACTTTGGTAATTAAATTGGAAATTTGGAATTTGGTAATTTAATTATTTGGGCCTATTTTGGAAATTGGACTTTTAAAGTTGTTATTGGGCTTGTTGGGCTTTGTTGTACAAAGTTGGGTTTAGGCAAAATTGGTTGGATCCAATTGGGCCCAAAACCGCTTCCATAAATCCCAGTGCGACTAAATGGACTTTAAAGTTTAATTGGGCCTAATGAGCAAAATTGATTCATGGGCTTATGGGGTAACTCCGGATTGGATTTTGGCTATTCGGTTTGACCCGAGTTGACCAAAAGTCCATGCCTCAAGAAATCAATTAAAAGCCCATTGGTCTTTAATTAAATTGACGTTGGATGTAATCGGGTTTTGAGACCCATAACGATTAAATTTGGAATTTAAGTCGTAAAAGTTTATTATTAAAATGTAGTATTTAATTTGGAATTAAATAGCGAATTAGAATTGAATGCATATTAAATTGGATTTAATGATGTAGTTTAGTTTAATTCGAGAATTCGTACTTTGAGTACTTATTCGCAAAGACGAGTTTAACTCGCACAAAATCAAATCGTTGTTTGAACATTGGATGATCACTAATTATCAGATTAATTAATTTGATTAGATTGATTGATAATATGATTGTGTGAATACATGATTGCGATGCATGAATAATGTATATCGGATGGATATTAGATGGGTGGGGCAATTTTGGAAATTGTAATAAATTTGATTTATAAATTGGACCTGCGTGTCCAGCCTTATTACCTCTCATTTCTTTGTATTCTCTTCTCACCTATTCCCCTCAATGTAAATGAGGTTTCTTTAGAAGTGTAGTGTAACGGGTAGAAGCAGATTCTTGTGCTAGCGGGAGAGAGAAAGAGAGAGATTTGATCTAGGATCAATTGTGTAAAGTATCCATCCGCATATCATTATTATTTTTCATATGCGCTTTATTATGTGTTTAGAATGCATGTTTAAGGGTGTATGATGATGAGACCTTAACAAAGATAATAAATTGGTTGCCAATTTGCACGCGAAAAACCCTCAATTTATATCAAGCGTTTTTCCTTCCATTGAGTGATTCTCACTCAAGATCTAAGACGGCATTGGTTTGTTGGCCAAAGTCAAGGCCTTTGTCTGTCGAAGATGTGTTTGAATCACGAAGGCTTTGTTACATGTCAGTGTCTTGTCCAAGTTGTGGTTTGTTGGCCAAAGTCAAGACCACTTCTTGTCCATCGACATTGATTACGAAGCTTTCCATGGTCAATGGGTCGCGCTTGACTGGGATCACTAAGTTTGTTGTGCCAAAGCCAAGGCTTAGTTGATTCAGAGAAAAAAGGTTAGGTAATACATTAGATGTATTGGCATATATAAGATATATGTTTAGGACTTGGATGTCCGCCTACTGGATCTAGGAATTGGATTGGATCCAATTGATCTTAGAGATCTACCTAGTTAATTATCATAAATTTGTTGGCCAAAGTCAAGATTGTGTGATATTTAACGGGATCCTAGCCCACTAGGAAACACGGTTTCCCGAGTACTCGACAGAGGGTTAGAGGCTCGCCAAAAAATAGTGGGAGGCAAGAATTGAATTTGCAATATTCGTTCAATTACTTGCCATACGCGCTCAAACAAATATCAATTCGTCAAATAAATTAAATGTTAGTTGGACTAATATTTAAATTGTTGTTTTAATAAATAGTTGGACTATAATCAAACAATTCATTTATAAGTGATTATATAATTGGATTATGATAATCAATATATTTGATTTAATTGAAATTATAGTTGATTAAATAGTTGGACTATTGTAATCATTATAATAAATAGTACTTAATAATTGATTAAATAGTTGGACTATTAGAATCAAGATATATAACTTGAAAGATTAGTGTTAAAACATGATCCTGGGGAAAATGTATTAAACGACTTTAATTTTCAAATTGGGAATAAATTTCAGAATGGTTCTGGAAAAATAATAATAAGTTATTTTATTTGATAAAATAATATATTATGCCTAAAGCTAGGAGTTAAGCAAATAAGTGGAACATGATATTTGGAATATTCATGTAATGATAACTTTAGTGCTTAATCCATTTACTTGTCATAAATCTATGTTTTGATTAAGAAGTATTAAAATTGCAATGAATAATTCTTGGAGAATTAATGACTATTCTCAAGGAGATAAAGTCAAACTTTGCAATTAGGCAAGTAGCGCAAGGCCCACTTTACTTCGATATTCTAGAAGGCCAAGGCTTGGCAAAAGGCTTCTGGAGTGTTGAAAAGGGCAAAGGCAAAATCATTATAATCTTTTGGAAAGATAAAAGGACATATCCCATGAAGGAATTGAAGACAGGCAAGGCTCTGACTTCAAATATGTTTGTCAACATTATGTTCACTACTAGTATTAAAATTAGATTTTAAATACTTAGTGTGGTACATAAATATATATTGATGTTCAAAATCTGATTTGAACAGGATACTGACTTCAATTGAGATTTAATCTGCGATTTGGAAACGGGACGAAAGTCGCTGTTTTAACCGCAGATACCTAAGTTTAGGAACTACCTTCGGGTATGTACTTAAATTAGGAACTGTTATAATGTAACTAGTTTGACTAGATACATTATCTCTATATCAGTGTTTAACCCGTTGCGGGTGAACCTTTATATTCTAGAACACTAAAGTGTTTTATTATATAAAGATGATATTGAGATAAAAACATTAGATGTGAATAACAGAATTTATATTTTGAATATAAATAAATCTCGAATATATATATGACAAATGAATAGCTCAACTGATTTGATCAGATGAAACTTAATTGTGGCATTGTTGTCTGGGACACAATTAAACAAGACTCGTATATCCACACTTTTGAAGAGTGGGTACTCTGACTGATTTGATTCCATTCAAATAAAGTCTACGAATCTAGTTTATTGGGCAAAGTGCCTAAAACACTATTTACTTGGTAAAAGTGTAAATGCCACCTATCTGTTAGCCCTAGTTCATAGTGAAACAAGTGGGCCATGTCTAGCTAGGCTAGATGTAGATATGAATATTTCGTGACCTATACGGATGTGGCATCGCGTTATGGTTATATGTTTCTTTTGAAGAAACACAAATCAGAAACTTTTAAGTTTCGACACGAAATAGACAAACAGATCGGCTAAAGTATTAGACCGTCACGATGAGACCGTAATGGAAAATACTTAAGCAATAAGTTTCTAATATACTTGAAAGAGTAAAGTGTTCTTTCAAAGAGGACTCCCATGGAACACATCAGTTTGACGGTGTGTCCGAACAGGATAAACCTAATCTTGTTGGACATGATAAGGTTAATAATGAGTCGCTCTGAGCTACCATTTCCTTAAATGGATACACATAAACAGTGCAAGAACTTATTTTGAATAAGGTTCCATTAAAATCTGTTTGACAGATATCATATTAGATATGAACGGGAAAGAAACCCAGTTTCTCATTCCTGATAATTTGGGTATGCTAGGCATATGTTTGGATGATACCAAACTAGAACCCAAATTCGATAAGTGCCAATTGTAGGTATCCTAGGGATACCATAAGTATTATACTTATACATCTCACATGAGAACAATTAGATTGTTGCTCACCATGCAGTTTTCCTGAGAGGAATGCCGATATGCAAGTGGTAAGTGGGAGGATAGTAAAACTCGATGAAAATCGGAGAGTAATACTGTCCAAGGCACCGAATCTTAATGGAACATAAATAGTTCATCAAGGATGAAACTATTGCCATTAATCTTAGTATACACAAGAACCGCGTATGTCGGAGAGAGTCAGAAAACAACCTGGGGTATAGGTTTCTGATCTCACCTCATAAAGATGTCTATCTTATTGAGGTATACCAACTGACTACGTATGAGGTAGTGATACAAGGTATCGACTTCCTATTATGAAAGTGTCATGAGTCTGAAATGGATTCCATGTATATCAACATGTTTAGAACTGGTTGATGTACCGCTAGGCATTGTGCCTATTGGTACTTTATAAGTCTTCAAGGAAGACATACATGGATGGCAACATACCAACGTACTAAGCTAGGCTTGTAGCAGAAAGGTATCGTTATCAACATTGTGTTGATTACGATTCAACATTTTACCTGTTGCCACGGTGTATCCATTTGGATAATGCTTGCTAAAGCTGTACATTTCATTTATGAAATGTATCAGTTAAAGATCAAAATCACTTTCCTAAAAGGAAACCTTTTGGAGGATGTTTACAACATCCTGGCGGTTTTGTCGTACCAAACTAGCAAACAAGGTTTTTGCAGGTTAATAAATCCATGTTTGGATTGAAGCAAGCATAGGTTCTAGGAATTATCGTTTTGATGTAATCATGAATAGTTTATGGTTTAATTCAAAACGAAAATGATTCTTGTGTATATAAGGAGGTTAGTGGGAGCGTACTGACAATGAATGACCTGTATAAAATAATGATAATATACGTCATTTCTTGGAAATGATATTCCCATAAAATAACTATCGGCGAAAGCTTGGCTTTCGAGAAAATTCTTCGTAGAATTCTTAGGAGAAAATAACCTTTATTCAAGGAATAAAGATCTACTGGGATAGATTAAGTTGTTAACACTCTCTGAGAAATTGTACATTGAAAAATGTACGTGACCTGGTGTCTCATACGCTTTGAGCATATGGATTCACAAACAGGCCAATCCGAGTGATAGTCACTGGATTGAAGTTAAGAACATACTTAGTATCTTAGAGAACTAAGGATGTTGTCTTAATCTGTGGAGAAGGAGAACTTGAAGTGACTGGGATCACTGTAGCAAGTTTCCTAAACCGATAAAAGATGACTAAAAGTCACAAATGGTACTATATAGTTTGAATAACGATACAGTGAGCTGGAAATCTTCCATGCAAGATACTGTTACCGAATAAACAACAAATGCGGGTTATTGCTGCAGCTGAAGCAGCAATAGAAGCCTTCTGGGGTCGTAATAATCTAATTAGATTAGATATAGTTCTTTTAGCAGCTAAGCTAGGCTTCAGCACATGCTAAAGAATTAATGGTCTCATCAACGATCCGGATACATACTTCGACTATTCATCTGATTCGTTCGGATCATACATCGTGGCGATGTGATGATCGTATAAATTGCATCAGGCGATAATCATGCAAATCCGCTTACGAAAGCATTTCTCAGCAGTTTGAGCCAACCGTACATAGTTTGGGTGTCAGAGACTCGAGTGACTGGCTATAGGCCAAGTGGGAGATTGTTGGACAATTATGACCCATAGCGTCACTATTTGTACAGATCATTGTGTTGTTGTACAAATTAACTACGTGACAAAGGAGATTGCACTCTTATCATTTGTGATTAGATCACCTAGATGTATAAATAATGAGAGGTCCCTATGATTTGTTCCTGGACAGAGAATGATATGAGACAGTATCTGTCCACGAAGGATAAATCATTAAATATCCCTAGTCAGAGTATTATCGAGATTGGACATCGATAAATACGTAAAAGACTAGTATTACACTTGTGCTCGTTTGTGAGAGCACAACGGCATAGTTCTCATATATTTGGGTATAGGATACTCATGCAAGTGTAATAGGAGGTTGTGTTTCACAGATGGTACGGGAAACAGCTTCGCTCTGGATAAGACCCCGCGGAATCTCATTGGTAGTATGACTATGTGTCTATGGGAGTCCGCAATCAGGGTAGGTGTATTTGGTCTTAACCTGAGACTTGCACCGCTAATGCATACGACAATCAATATACTTTGGTTGAGGTCGTCCAGGGCTTTAACCGGTTCTGTGTACGCCGATATTGGGTATATTGAGAATCGTAGTGTGTTGGGTGTGATGTCAAGATGGAAGTGTCACTCCAGTCATTTGGAGATGATGGTCACGTAGGATACGGTACTAGTACTCTTAAATGCTGCAGCTATCGGGATAAAATGACAAGGTTAGGTTTATCCGATTATAGAGACTAGTCACCAGACATCCGACATGTGCTTCGTACGGGGCAGACACATTTCCAGCCCCAGGCCTAGCACGTGATCATCCGATGCTGGACAGAAATACGCAATACTACGGTATACTACGCTTGATATAGATCCTTTATTCCTGTAAGGATGTTTCCGGAGAATTGGGTAGGCATGGCGCTTTGCTAGAGGCCAACCTTGTCTTGTAAATCGGTACAAACGTAGTATTTGGTACTTACGTGTTCGGATAGTCCGACGACCGATTTGACTGCCAACATATCCGGGGATCTCATGGGTCGCTTCCCAAAGATTCACCGATGACGTATAACTCGCACTCTAAATTAATCTTGGATTAATTAGAGGAGAGAGAAAATTAATCTGGGATTAATTGCGGAGATATTTTATCTGGGATAAAATATAAATTAAAGAGAGATAACGATTAATTTGGAATTAATCGAGAAATTAATATATTTGATATATTAAATGAAATTGGATTTCGACGCGGAATTAAAATTAGATTTTAATTCGGGCGAACGAATTAATTTAGAATTAATTCGTTAGCGACGTGAATAATGACTTCGCTAGGCGTAATCATTTAATTACGACGCAACGGAAAATTCGTTAATTTAGAATTAGCGAACCCAAGCCCGAGATTATTTGCGAGCGCATTCGCATTTCGAATTCGAGTGCGACACATCAAATCAAGCATCAAATCGCTAGTCGCATCAAGCGTCAAATCACTTGTCACTTTGAGTGATGTGACTTGACAACTTGATGGATTGAGTGATGTGGGTGGTTGGAGGCTTTAATGGTTTGACTTATTAAAGCCAAATTCACATGAAATGCATGTGAAATTCAAATTAGTTTATATATTACACAAATTTGGAAATTCAACCAACATTCTCTCTTTCTTTCATCTTTCTCTTCACGCCCAAAGTGGCTTAATTTTCTGTTTTCTGGTTTCTGAAACCGTGAGCAGTGAGGGGAGCAAGAGTGTGGTTTTGTGGCAAAATCATAAGTGCTAGCACACTTACGAGATATGCGAAGGTGATAGGGAAGCTCACCCATGAGCCGGGAACCGTTCGACGAAGCTTGGAGCTTGACGAAGGACCAAAAACGAAGTCAAAACAGTGATCATTTTGGAGTTTTTGTTGTCTCCGTGTCGCTCAACCGATCGATGTAAGTTTCTCGCAACTTCTTCGATGTGTATTCGCAATGTTTTCATGCTTATAATCGATCCGGGACACTATATTAGAAACCAACAAGTGTCTTGTCCAAGTTGTGGTTTGTTGGCCAAAGTCAAGACCACTTCTTGTCCATCGACATTGATTACGAAGCTTTCCATGGTCAATGGGTCGCGCTTGACTGGATCACTAAGTTTGTTGTGCCAAAGTCAAGGCTTAGGTGATTCAGAGAAAAAAGGTTAGGTAATACATTAGATGTATTGGCATATATAAGATATATGTTTAGGACTTGGATGTCCGCCTACTGGATCTAGGAATTGGATTGGATCCAATTGATCTTACAGATCTACCTAGTTAATTATCATATAATTTGTTGGCCAAAGTCAAGATTGTGTGATATTTAACGGGATCCTAGCCCACTAGGAAACACGGTTTCCCGAGTACTCGACAGAGGGTTAGAGGCTCGCCAAAAAATAGTGGGAGGTAAGAATTGAATTTGCAATATTCGTTCAATTACTCGCCATACGCGCTCAAACAAACATCATTCGTCATATAAATTAAATGTTAGTTGGACTAATATTTAAATTTTTGTTTTAATAAAACAGTTGGACTGTATTATAGTTGATTATATAATTGGAATATAGTAATCAATATATTTGAATTAATTAATTTCAATTAATAGTTGATTTTATAGTTGGACTATAGTAATCAATATAATTGAGGTTAATTGATTTAAATTATATTTGATTGTATAGTTGGACTATAATAATCATTATAATATATAGTACCACAAATCGTTGATTAAATAGTTGGACTATTAAAATCAAGATAAAATTGAAAGATTGACACTTAAAACATAATCCTATGGAAAATGTATTTAAATGGTTTAATTTTCAAATTGGGAATAAAATTTCAGGATGGTCCTGGAAACTAATAATTTATTTTATTTGATAAAATAATATATTAAGCCTAAGCCCGGAGTTAAGCAAATAGTAGAGCATAATCTTTGGAAGATTATGTGATGATAACTTAAGTGCTTGATCCATTATACTTACCGAAGTAGACTCCTTAATTTCTGAATCAGAACTAAGGATTAGATCCTTAAAGTATGATAATGAAATTGAAGGATCTTCATAAATCTATACTTAGATTTAAGAAGTACTAATATTGCAATAGTAAACTCTTGGATAGCTAATGACTATTCTCAAGGAGACAAAGTAAAAATTTGCAATTAGGCAAGTAGCGCAAGGCGCACTTTACTTCGATATTCTAGAAGGCCAAGGCTTGGCCAAAGGCTTCTAGAATGTTGAAAAAGGGCAAAGGCAAAATCATTATAATCTTCTGGAAGATAAAGGACATATCCCAAATGTCTGCATAATACGGCAAACGGGATCGCGGAAACGTGACTGCCGTTTGGACAAAGCAGACATGAAGGAATTGAAGACGAGCAAGGCTTTGACTTCAAAAATGATTGTCATTATTATGTTCATAACTAGTATTAAAATTAGATTTTAAATACTTAGTGTGATACATAAATATATACTAATGTTCAAAATCTGCTATGAGCAGGATTTGGAAACTGTTATAATGTAACTAGTTTGACTAGATACATTATCTCTATATCAGTGTTTAACTCGCTGAGGGTGAACCTTATATTCTAGAACACTAAAGTGTTTCATTATATAAAGATGATATTGAGATAAACACATTAGATGTGAATAACAGTATTTATATTTAGAATATAAATAAAATCTCAAACATATATAATGACAAACAAATAGCTCAAACTGATTTGATCAGAAGAAACTTAATTGTGGCATTGTTGTCTGGGACACAATTAAACAAGACTCGTATATCCGCACTTTTGAAGAGTGGGTACTCGGACTGATTTGATTCCAATCAAATAAAGTCTACGAATCTAGTTTATTGGGCAATGTGCCTAAAACACTCTTTATTTGGTAAAAGTGTAAATGCCACCATTCTGTTAGCCCTAGTTCATTGTGAAGCAAGTGGGCCCATGTCTAGCTAGGCTAGAGGTGATATGAATATTTCGTGACCTTTACGGATATGGCATCGCGTTATGGTTATGTATTTCTTTTGAAGAACACAAATCGGAAACTTTTACAGTTTCGACACGAAATAGACAAACAGATCGGCTAAAGTATTATACCGTCACGGTGAGACCGTAATGGAAAATACTTAAGCAATAAGTTTCTAATATACTTGAAAGAGTATAGTATTCTTTCAAATGAGAACTCCTCCAGGAACACGTCAGTTTGACGGTGTGTCCGAACGGATAAACCGAATTTTGTTGGACATGATAAGGTTAATCATGAGTCGCTCTGAGCTACCATTTCCTTCAACGGATAAGCAGGTTCCATAAAATCTGTTTGACAGATTTCGTGCCAATTGTAGGTTATCCTAGGGATACCAAAGTATTGTACTTATACAACTCACAAGAGAACAATTAGATTGTTGCTCACCATGTGGTTTTCCTGAGAGGAATACCGATATGCAGTGGTAAGTGGGAGGATAGTATAACTCGATGAAAATCGGAGTAATACTATTCTAGGCATCGAATCCTAATGGAACATATATAGTTCATCAAGGATGAAACTATAACATTAATCTTCGAATACACAAGAACCACGTAGTTCGGAGAGAGTCAGAGAACATCCTGGGTATGTGTTTCTGATCTCACCTTATAAAGATGTTAATCTTTTGAGGTATACCAACTGACTACGTATGAGGAAGTGATATAAGGTATCGACTCCCTAATTATGACAAAGTGTCATGAGTCCGAAATGGATTCCATGTATACCAACTACGTTTGGACACTAGTTGATGTACCGCAAGGTATTGTGCCTATTGGTACTATATAAGTCTTCAAGGAAGACGTACATGGATGGCAACATACCAACGTACTAAGCTAGGCTTGTAGCGAAAAGGTAGAGTTATCAACACTATGTTGATACGACGAAACCTTTTACCTGTTGCCACGGTAAATCCATTTGATAATGCTTGCTGTTGCTGCATGTTTCATTTATGAAATATGGCAGCAGAACGGCAAAACCACTTTCCTTAACGGAAATCTTTTGGAGGATGTTTACAACATCCTGTCGGTTTTGTTGTACCAAAACTAACAAACAAGGTTTGCAGGTTATTCGATCCATGTATGGATTGAAGCAAGCATTAGGTTCTTGGAATTATTGTTTTGATGTAATCATAATAGTTAATGATTTAATTCAAAACGAAATGATTCTTGTGTATATAAGGAAGTTAGTGGGAGCGCGCTGACAGTGAATGTCCTGAATAATAATGATAATATGTCATTTCTTGGAAATGACATTCCCATAAAATAATCGGTGAAAGCTTGGCTTTCCTGAAAATGACCAAAAGTCACAAACGGTACTATACAGTTTGAATAACGGAACAGTGAGCTGGAAATCTTCCAAGCAAGATACTGTTACTGAATAAACAACAAATGCGGGTTATTGCTGCAGCTGAAACGGCAATAGAAGCCTTCTGGGTCGATAATAAATCTAATTAGATTAGATATAATTATGTTAGCAGCTGAGCTAGGCTTGAGCACAGGCTAAAGAATTAATGGTCTCATCAACGATCTAGATACATACTTCGATATTCATCTGATTCGTTCGGATCATACATCGTGGCGATGTGATGATCAAATAAATCACATCATATGATAATCATGAAAATCCGCTGACGAAATCATTTCTCAGCAGTTTGAACCAACCGTACATAGTTCGGGTGTCAAGCACTCGAGTGACTGGCAATAGGCCAAGTGGGAGATTGTTGGACAATTATGACCCATAGTGTCACTATTTGTACAGATCATGGTGTTGTTGTACAAATTAACTATGTGACAAAGGAGATTGCACTCTTATCATTTGTGATTAGATCACCTAGATATATAAATGATAGGAGGTCCTTATGATTTGTTCCTGGATTGAGAATGATATGAGACAATATCAATCCATGAAGGATAAATCATTAAATATCCCTAGGAAGAGTATTATCGAGATTGGACATCGATAAATACGTAAAAGAATAGTATTACACTTGTGCGCGTTGTGATGGCACAACGGCATAGTTCTCGAATATTTGGGTATAGGATACTCATGCAAGTGTAATAGGAGGTTGTGTTTTACCGATGGTACGGGAAACAGCTTCGCTCTGGATAGACCCCGCAGAATCACATTGGTAGTATGACTATGTGTCTATGGGAGTCTGCAATCAGGGTAGGTGTATTTGGTCTTAACCTGAGACTTGCACCGCTAATACTTGCGACAATCAATATACTTTGGTTGAGGTCGTCCAGGGCTTTAACCGGTTTCTGTGTACGCCAATTCTGGGTATATCGAGAATCGTAGTGTGTTGGGTGTGATGTCGAGATGGAAGTGTCACTCCAGTCATATGGAGTTGATGATCGCGCAGGGATACAGAACTGGTTCTCTATATAAGGTTGCAACCGTCGGGATAATATGACTTGGTCATGATTATCCGATTTTAAAGAGACTAGTTGCTCGTAATCCGATATATGCTTCGTACGGGGCAGACACTGTACCAGCCCCAGGCCTCGCATGTGATCATCTGATACTGGACATAAATACGCAATACTACGTATACTATGCCCAATATAGATCCTTTATTCATGTAAGGATATTTCCGGAGAATTGGGGAGGCATGGCGCTTTGCTAGAGGCCAACCTTGTCTTGTAATTCAGTATAAACGTAGTACGAGGTACTTACGTGTTTGGATAGTCCGACGACCGAATTTACTGCCAACATATCTGGGGATCTCATGGGTTGCTTCCAAATGATTCACCGATGACGTATGACTCGCACTTTAATTAATTTGGGATTAATAAGATGAGAGAAAAAATTAATCTGGGATTAATTGCGGAGATATTTTATCTGGGATAAAATATCATTTAAAGAGAGATAACGATTAATTTGGAATTAATCGATTAATTAATATATTAGATATATTAAACGAAATTGAATTTTGACGCGAAATTAAAATTAGATTTTAATTCGGGCGAACGAATTAATTTAGAATTAATTCGTTAGCGACGTGAATAGTGAATTCACTAGGCGTAATCATTTAATTACGACGCAACGGAAAATTCGTTAATTTGGAATTAGCTAATCCGAGCCCGAGATTATTTGCGAGCGCATTCGCATTTCGAATTCGAGTACGGAACACAAGTCAAATCAAGCGTCAAATCGCTAGTCGCATCAAGCTTCAAATCACTTGTCACTTTAAGTGATGTGACTTGAAAACTTGATTGAGGTGACTTGATGTGATGATTGATGTTGGTGGTTGGAATTAATTGACTTGACTTTTTTGGAAAAAGAAAAAATCAATTAATTAATTTTGGAAATTAGATTTGTGTATTAGATACACAAAATCCCTAAACCAAAATCGATCTCTCTCCTTTTCATTTTTGGAGCCAAAACTCTTCTTTCTTCTTCCTCTCATCTACACGCCCAAGGGGTTGTTCTTCACTGGTTTTTTGAACAGAAAAAATGTGAACAGCGAAGGGGAAGCAGTGCGTTTTTGTGGCAAGAACAAGAGTGCTAGCACACTCCGGGATCTATGCGAAGGTGATAGGGAAGTCCAACCATGAGCCGAGAACCGTTCGACGAAGCTTTGAGCTTGACGAATGATCCAAACGAAGGCCAAAATTAGTGGACTATCACAGCAGCTCACGCACAAACCAGTGAGCAAAACAGAATTTTTGTTCACTTCCTTCGTCTCTCAACCGCTCGATTTAAGTATTCTGTAACTTCTGTCGTTGTATTCATACATGTTCATGCTTGTTTAATTCGATCTTGGAGACCTAGAATCACTAACAATTATCACTTTGTTCCCCCACCCACCTACATGATCAACTCTGGCTTGCCCGAAACCTTCGTCCTCCAAGCTCTCAACCACCAAGCTTCGTACATGGGGATAGGGGTGATGACGATGATGAACCATAGGCCGAGGAAGAAGGCAGTGCTGCGAATGATGAAGTTGTTCCTCCTAGTTTGTTCGATCCCGCATTTTTAATATAGACATTGATTTTGCCTGTTTGATTGAACCTTTTTCTAATGATAATAGAGACGTTCATTTCCCGTACTCGCTTGAATATGCAACATGAGTATATTTGACAAAAGCATTCAACCTTGGTACTATGATACACAACGATGCTTAGAACAAGGGGAATTCTCGGAAGAAGCAAATAGAAAGATAAGATAGTCATTTATAAACTGGGAAACGGGGACAGTGGGGCTGTCAGACTTGGAAGGGAATGAGTTCACCGAGCCGATCAATGTTGACAGATTGAAAGCTGTATTTTACCTGAGACCGAGCAGTCACCAAGAGAATTGGCAGAAGACCTAACCCGACGGGATGGGAACATTCACGCATACATGCATACACGTAACACATTTTCCACCCTTTTGTGTTTGTTTTGTTTTGTGTTCACAGGTTTTGAATAAGAAAAAGAGAAAGCGGCGAACACAAGCCAATCAGGCATAACAAAATCACAGTATCGGATTCGGATAATAATCATGGGGCTGAGGCCCATATTGATGTTAGATTCGGGTACTAATTTGAGGGTTGAGGCCCACATTAGTATCAGTCTGGGGGCGAGGCCCACATCAGTATTAGTCTGGGGGCAAGGCCCACATAAGTATCAGTTTCGGGGATAAGTCCCAAGGTTGAGGCTCTCATCAGCATCAGCATCAGTTTCAGGGAGGAGTCCTAAGGCCGAGGCCTACATCACATCAGTATCAGTTGCAGGGATGAGTCCCAGGGTTGAGGCCCACATCATCATCAGTTTCAGCTATGGGATGCGTCCCAAGGTCGAGGCACATTTTGTCAGCGGTATTGGGATGCGTCACAGGGTCGAGGCCCCCGTTGTAGGTTGGAGTTGTTGGGATGCATCCCAGGGTTGAGGCCCACTGCATCATTAGTTATTGGGATGCGTCCCAAGGTCGAGGCCCATATTGTCAGCGGAATTGGGATGCGTCCCAGGGTCGAGGCCCTCGTTGTCGTTTACAGTTATTGGGATGCATATAACATACATATAAGCATACTTTAGCATCCAATTTCACAAGAACATGCTTCAATCAATTTTCCCCAAATTAACCCTAATGTATTTCATGCTTAAACATGGCTCCATGATACCATTGTTGGTTTCTATAATTAGTCCCAAAGAAAGATTAAGCCATAGAAATACAAATAACATACATGCAAAGCTAGAAACATGGCGGAATCATACTTACTAAGCTTTGTGACGAAAATGGTGAAGACAATCCTGAGTCTTCAAGGTGGAAGTTTCGGCCAAGATGAAGATTAAGAGAAGCTTCAAGTCTTCAAGTGTTCCAAGCTCCAAGGTTGTTTCCCTATCACCTCTTTTGATCCTTCAATGTGCTAGCAAAATGGAGAAATGAAAATGATTTTTCTGCCTTTGGTTTGAAGCTCACGGCGTGAGCAAATGAGAGGAAGAAGAGTGTTAGACTTTTCAATTTTGGTTCTCTTTCTTTTGTTCCCAAAACCGTGAGTTGCCAATGAAAAGCAATGATAAGATCAAATAACAAAATGAATTTTTTAATTAAAAAAACCCTTCAAAAACCGTGAAAGGTTTTCCCTCCAAAGGAAAATTCATCATATGCCATCATTATCTCACATTGAGAATAGAGACAATGTATCATCCCATAAAGGTGACTAGATACATCCATCATCTATTCGTGTCAAGTAATGAGATATCGCGATGTGATTTGCGGATTCCACCCGTTTCAAAATACGAATGTGTCCGCAAACACTTTCGGGCCCAAATTCGCTAATTCCGAATAACGAATTTCCGTCGCGACGAGAATTAAATAATTACGCCTAGCGGAATTATTATTCAGATCGCTAACGAATTAATTCCAAATTAATTCGTTTGCCCGAATTAAAATCCGATTTTAATTCCGCGTCGAAATCTAATTTCGTTTAATAATATATCGAATATATTATTTTATCGATTAATTCCAAATTAATCGATCTCTCTCTCTCCTAATAAGGCATTTTATCCAAGATAAAGTTTCTCCGTAATTAATCCAAGATTAATAAAGTTAGAATCAAACATCATAGGTGAATCTTCAAGAAGCGACCCAAGAGATCTCCGGATATGTTGGCAGTAAATACGGTCGTTGGATAATCCAAACACGTACGTACCTCGTACTACGTTTTTACCGATTTACAAGACAAGGTTGGCTTCTAGCAAAGCGCCATGCCTACCCAATTCTCCAGAAATATTCTTACTGGAATATTAGATCTTTATCAAGCGTAGTATACCGTAGTATCGTGTACATCGATCCAGTATCGGACGATCACATGTTAGGCCTGGGGCTGGAAATGTGTCTGCCCCGTACGAAACATATATCGGATATCAAACAACTAGCCTCTTTAAATCGGACAATCCTGACCTGGTCATATTGTCCCGACGGTTGCAACCTTTTATAGAGTACTTGTTCTGTATCCTGCGTGATCATCATCTCCATATGTCTGAAGTGATACTTCCATCTTGACATCACATCCAGTACACTACGATTCTTGATAAACCCAGAAGAGGTGTACACAGAACCGGTTAAAGCCCCGAACCACAACACCAAAGTTTACCGATTGTCGCAAGTACTAGCGATGCAAGTCTCAGGTTAAGACCATATACACCTACCCTGATGCGGCCTCCCATAGACACGCAGACATACTACCAATGGGATTCCGCGGGGTCTGTCCAGAGCGAAGCTGTTTTCCGTACCATCGGTAAAACACAACCTCCTATCGCACTTGCATAAGTATCCAATACTTAAATATATGAGAACTATGCCGTTGTGCCATCACAACTCGCACAAGTACAATACTAGTCTATTCCGCATTATCGATGTCCGATCTCGATAATACTCCGACTAGGGATATTTAATGATTAAACCTTTTATATTGATACTGTCTCATATCATCTCAATACGGAATTAATCATACGGACTTTTGCCATTAATATATTAAAGTAAATAATTTTACAAAACGGCAAAAGGCAATTTCATTATCACATAGTTAATTTTGTACAATAATACAATATCATTTACAAAACAGTGACGCTATGGGTCATAATGTCTAACAGTTAGCCCTTCCGACGATCGTGTACCGTACATCTGAGAGGTGATTTAAAATGTTAGACCTGAGGGCACTTTTACTATTTATTGTCATTCGTTTTTTTTAATTGTTTTATTCGCATGAGATTCGTTTGTGGATGCATGATTGTGGCCCTTGAATGAATGAAAAATGTGTCGCCTCTCGTGGTATATAGGATGGAAACCCGGACATAAATTTCATAGCCGATTCCGAATGGACGGTAGTATGATCTATACTCGGGATACAACTCCACGTACCACTTGAGTACACGACACATACTTTATTTTATCTTGATTTTTTTATTGTCGTCATTTATTTTCTGCATCTTATTTGTTTGAGTTATGATGAGGTAAAGTGCATGGGCTTAGTAAGTGCGATTAAAGGTCCTCTATATTGAGAGGTTAAAATCCTTTACCACGATGCTTTGCCGCGCCGGATAATGTATATTCGATTGGATGTGAGATATATTCAATTGGATACACGAAGTCCGATATCGTTGTCTTTACTTTTTATATATGTCTTGTGTTGTTTGCGCATGGGCTTAGTAAGTGCGATTAAAGGTCCTCTATTTTGAGAGGTTAAAATCCTTTACCATGATGCTTTGCGCCGGATGATGTATAGTCGGTTGAATGTGAGATATGTTCAATCGGGTATACGAAGTCCGATATTGTTGTCTTTATTTTTATATGCATTATGATGTGATGCGCATGGGCTTAGTAAGTTGGATTAAAGGTCCCATATTTTGAGAGGTTAAAGAACCTTCACCATGATACTTCGCCGCACCTTTTATTTCGTTATTCACTTTTCTTCGTATGTCATCTTCTTGCATAATCATGCATCATGTGGCAATGCGCATGGGCTCATCGAGTTGGATTAAAGGTCCTCCATCTTGAGGGATAAAAAGCCTAAGGGCTACCTTTTCCACAACGATTTATCGCGCCTTTTAGCCCGTTTTTATTGATTAGGTGTCATCTATTCATCCGTTCACGTATGTGTCATGTTGTTTACTGCATTTTGGGGGTCAATGTTGTAACCCCGTTCGAACGCGTTTCCGAACGCCATACGAACATGAGCATTCTGTTTCATTTCCGTTCGAATACGTTTACGAACGCTACTCGAACGCGAACCTTCTGTTTACCGTTCGAACGTGTTTACGAATGCTACTCGAACGTGCATGCATTTGTTTCATCAGGTCTGGTCCCGTTCGAACGCGTTATCAAACGCCACACGAACGAGAACCTTCTGTTTACCGTTCGAACACGTTTTCAAACCCTACACAAACGTGCATACACTGAACTGAGTCCTCTTCATCATATTTTATGCATAATTGCCCCAATTGGTTATCCTTTTGTATTACGAACCTGATTGCGTCTCTTTAATATGCATGCTTGTATAATTATTGCATGTTTGCGCTTCCATGATTATCAATGCAATGTGTTTGTGAAATTATGCGTTTGCCATCATTCTGATTCAATTTTATGCATGCTTGTATGATCACTGTTTGCTTGCGTTTCCGTATCCATGAATATAATGTGCTTATGAATTTGCATGTTTGCCGTATTTCAATTTACTTTTATGCATGCAAATTCGAACATAGATTATATGCAAATAGGTTGTATGCAAATATGAAAATGTGTTACATGTGAACTTAGATGAACTTTTGATGTATGCATGCGAACTTAGGAGTAAAATTATCCTTGGAAATATGTTGCTTAGGCTTAGTTGAATTGTTGCACAAATCATTTATTACAAGTGACATAAGTAACGGACCATTCTGAACCCAATGGTTTGAGGTCTTCCCTTTCGAGGGGTGAGTGCGGCCTTAAATCTTTGTCCCGGTTCACACCAGGTGGCGACTCCATTATTCTCCGGTTTAGTCCCCCGCGAGCTACTCCGTACTCCCAACTAGGCCGCGAGCCTAGAACAGCATGCGTCGCCCAGTTTCTGTGTCCCATAATAGTACTTATACAACTCACTAGAGAACAATGTAATTGTTGCTCGCCATGCGGTTTTCCTAAGAGGAATACCTATATGCAATGGTAAGTGGGAGGAAAATAAAACTCGATGAAAATCGGAGTAATACTATTCCAGGCACTGATTCTATAATGGAACACAAATAGTTCATCAATGATGAAACTATACCAATAATCTTCGAATACACAAGAACCGCGTAAGTCGGAGAGAGTCGGAAAACAACCTAGGGTATGGGTTTCTGATCTCACCTCATAAAGATGTCAATCTTATTGAGGAACACCAACTGACTACGTATGATGAAGTGATACAAGGTATCGAGTCCCTATTATGGTAAAGTGTCATGATATCCGAAATGGATCCCATGTATACCAACTATGTTTAGACACTAGTTGTTGTACCGCAAGGCATTGTGCCTATTGGTACTATATAAGTCTTCAAGGAAGACATACATGTATGGCAACATACCAACGTGCAAAGCTAGGCTTGTAGCGAAAAGGTATCGTTATAAACATTGTGTCGATTACGACGAAACCTTTTACCTGTTGCCACGGTAAATCCATTTGGATAATGCTTGCTGAAGCTGCTTGTTTCATTTATGAAATATAACAGCTGAACGTCAAAATCACTTTCCTTAACGGAAACCTTTAGGAGGATGTTTACAACATCCTGACGGTTTTGTCGTACCAAAACTAGCAAAAAAGGTTTGCAGGTTATTCGATCCATGGCTGGATTGAAGCAAGCATAGAGTTCTTGGAATTATCGTTTTGATGTAATCATAATAGTGTATGATTTAATTCAAAAAAGAAAATGATTCTTGTGTATATAAGGAGGTTAGTGGGAGCGCACTGACAATGAAAGTCCTAAGTAATAATGACATATCATTTCTTGGAAATGATATTCCCATAAATACAATCGGTGAAAGCTTGGCTTTCATGAAAATTCTCCGTATAATTCTTGGGAAAACAACCTTATTCTAGGAATAAAGATCTACTGGGATAGATTTAAAGTTGTTAGCACTCTCTGAGAACTCATACATTGAAAAGTGTACGTGACATGGTGCCTCATACGCTTTGAGCATATGGAGTCACAATCGGGCCAATCCAAGTGATGGTCATTGGATTGATGTTAAGAACATCCGTTAGTATCTTAGAGGAACTAAGGATGCTATCTTATATTATGGAGAATGAGAACTTGAAGTGACCGGGATCACTGCTGCAAGTTTCCAAACCGATAAATAACCGACTATAAGTAGTAACAACGGTACTATAAAGTTTGAATAACGGAACAGTGAGCTGGAAATCTTCCGAGCAAGATACTGTTGCCGAATAAACAACAATAGTGGATTATTGCTGCAGCTGAGGCAGCAATAGAAGCCTTCTGGATTGATAATAAAATCTAATTAGATTAGATATAATTCTGTTAGCAGCTGAGCTAGGCTACAGCGCAGGCTAAAGAATTAATGGTCTCATCAACGATCCAGATATATACTTCGACTATTCATCTGATTCGTTCGGATCATACATCGTGGTGATGTGATGATCGAACAAATCGCATCAGATGATAATCATGCAAATCAGCTGACGAAAGTCTTTTCTCAGTAATTTGAGCGAACCGTACATAGTTCGGGTGTAGGACACTTGAGTGACTGGCTATAGGCCAAGTGGGAGATTGTTGGACAGTTATGACCCATAACATCATTATTTGTACATATCATGGTGTTGGTGTACAAATTAACTATGTGACAAAGGAAATTGCTCTTTTATCATTTGTGATTAGATCACTAAGATGTATAAATGATAGAAGGTCCATATGATTAGTTCCAGATTGATAAGATATGAGACAGTATCAATCCATAAAGGTTTAATCCTTAAATATCCCTAGTCGTAGTATTATCGAGATTGGACATCGATAATGCGGAATAGACTAGTATTACACTTGTGCGCGTTGTGAGGGCCTAACGGCATAGTTCTCATATATTTGGGTATAGGATACTCATGCAAGTGTAGTAGGAGGTTGTGTTTTACCGATGGTACGGAAAACAGCTTCGCTCTGGATAGACCTCTCGGAATTCCATTGGTAGTATTATTATGTGTCTATGGAAGTCCGAATCAGGGTAGGTGTATTAGGTCTTAACCTGAGACTTGCACCGCTAATACTTGAGACAATCAATGTACTTTGGTTTTGGTCGTTCAGGGCTTTAACAGGTTCTGTGTACCCCTCTTCTGGGTATATTGAGAATTGTAGTGTATTGGGTGTGATGTCGAGATGGAAGTATCACTCCGATAATAGTGGAGATGATGATCACGTAGGATACGGAACTCGTTCTCTTATATGTTGCAGCTATCAGGATATTATGACTAGGTCATGTTTATCCAATTATAGAGACTAGTTACTAGAGATCTGATATGTGCTTCGTACGGGGCAGACACATTTCCAGCCTCAGGGCTTGCACATGACATCCGATGCTGGATCGAAATACGCAATACTACGTATACTACGCCTGATATAGATCACATATTCCTGTAAGGATATTTCTGGAGAATTGGGTAGGCATGGCGCTTTGCTAGAAGCCAACCTTGTCTTGTAAATCGGTACAAATGTAGTACTAGGTACTTACGTGTTCGGATAGTCCGAAAACCGGATTTACTGCCAACATATCTGGGGATCTCATGGGTCGCTTCCCGAAGATTCACCGATGACGTATGACTCGCACTTTATTAATCTGGGATTAATTAATGATGAGAGAGAAAATTAATCTGGGATTAATTGTGGAGATATTTTATCTGGGATAAAATATTATTTAAAGAGAGAGAACGATTAATTTCGAATTAATCGATAAAATAATATATTCAATATATTATACGAAATTGGATTTCGACGCGAAATTGAAATTAGATTTTAATTCGGGCGAACGAGTTAATTTAGAATTAATTCATTAGCGACGTGAATAGTAATTTTGCTAGGCAAAGTTATTTAATTAAATTAGATTTAATTTCGTCGCAACGGAAAATTCGTTAATTTGGAATTAGCGAATCCGAGTCCGAGAGTGTTTGCGGACGCACTCGCATTTCGAATTCAAGTGCGGCCACAAGTCACATCAAGTGTCAAATCACTAGTCAATCAATTGATGTGATGTCTAGTCACTTTGAGTAATTGACAACTTGTCACTTGATTGATTGATGGAGGTGGTTGGATGGCTTTAATGCCATTTACCAAATTTTGAATTTGGTATATCTTTATTTGTTTTTTGAAAACAAAACCAACAAAACACATTTACTCTTCTCTCTTTCCTCTTCCCTCTCTCACGCCCAATGGGCCGAATTTTCTTCTTCTCTTCACTGGTTTTTCCGTGAATGGCAAGGAGAAACTAAGGAATTTTTGTGGCAAAAATTCCTAGGTGCTAGCACACTTCCGGAGTCTTGCAAAGGTGATAGGGAACCGCACTTGTGAGCAAGGAATCACACAAAGCTTGGAGCTTGGAGGGATCACCATTGTCGAATTCTTGGAAGACAAAAACAGCAGCAAAACGTGAGCTTCAAAGGGCTTAAAGAGTTTTTGTTGTTCATCGCATCGCTCAACCGCTCAATGTAAGTATTCTGCAACTTCTTTGAGTATTCGCACATGAGTTTTATTGCTTGAAAACGATCCTAGTTAGACCGTAGAAACCCAACAACATACGTATTCTTATAACGAATATAATCTTTTATATCAACCAATACATCCATTGTCACCGCCAGAAGTGACAAATAATCGTACATGCTCTTATGATGTTAATAGTCTGAAATATGTCAACCTCTGTCATTATTTAAAATAGAAAACGTAAAATGATCTCTTTCAAAAATCATTTCGAAAATATATTTGAAAAATTCTTTTACTGTAAATAAAATCAGTTTAAAAATCCATTATCGTAAAATCATATCGAGCATCCAACATAACTCAACTAGACGAAACATAAACAAGAACCCAAGGCCCGACGCGCGCACAGATCGGACACTGAACGAAATGATCCCATGTCGATAAAGTAGTGGGTCAATCCATTTCTGATAGATGAGACCCTAAACAAGCACCCTGGCGGAAACATATGATGAGTCGTAAAAACATAAAAACAGGCAACAAGTGTCAGGGCGGAAACGTGTCATATCGTATAATATCATAAGCAATATCGAAATGCATCAAAATCAAAATGCAATTTTTTTGAAATTATTCTTCCCCCAAAAACATAAATGTGTAAATCAAAAATAAATCTTTAATGTAAATTTTTCAAAATACATAATGATCGTCCACTGTGCAGTCATGCGCATAGACTGGACAGTGTACGGACCATGCCGACAGGGTAGTGGGCCAACCATTTTCTGATGGTCTTGACCCCATAACAAGCGTCCTGGTCATGCCGGAACGAAACATATACAAGCACCACAGAGGATCAAAAACATAAAATCATCAAACACAGTGACGGAAACAAATTTTCGAGCGTCTCGACGGAAACAAGTTTTACAGTTTAAAAGCATCAAAATCATTTTCGAGCATCGAGACAGAAACATAATATCAAGCACCCCGACGGAAACATATCGATAAATCTCAAAACAAAAAAATGTGAATCAAGCGTCGAGGCGGAAATATTTTCTTTATCCCTTATAATCAGATTTAAAACATCTGAAAACTTTCTTTCTTTCTTTCATTTTTTCCTTTTCAAAACACTTTTATACCAAAAATCAAATATCAAGTTTTTTCAAAACATAGTTCAAAATATTCGTTCACATTTCAGACTATCAACATCATAGCATAACTCATACCTCAAAACACATTAAATTCACATTACTTACTTATACATATACCTATATGAACAACATACTTTTAACTTAATATACTTATACACATACATATATATTCTTAGCATATAAACATCTACTGACAATCCGAATCAACCATATCCATCAAGGTCATAACACATCATACCATATACCATAAATCAATTAGCAAACATAAGACCTATATAGTATATACGTAGCAGAAAACTTACTCAGACGATCGGATACCTTGCAACTGCAGTCACCGACACCCTAACCTTTACTCTGATACCATAACTGTAACACCCCGCCAGAGGTAGAATGCTACCGGCAGGAGACAAGATTGACCCATCTCCATAAGCCTCTAAATTTACGAAAATCCGGCATGATGTATCCTAAAATCGGACAACCTGGATCTCAGTCCAACTAGAGGTGTTAAAAAAATCCGGACCCGGCCTGGATCTGGACGACCCAGATGGACCCGGTCCGGTAAGACCCAGATGGACCCGGTCCGGTAAGACCCGGATCCGTAAAAAAAATTTGCGGACCCGGGTCTTTATATTTAAGACCTGGATACGGGTCCGAGTGATTCCGAACCCTGGTACCCGGGACCCGGTTAAATAAAAAAAGTATAAAATAAAATGGAAATTTCTAATTCTCTAAGTATTTTAATGTGTTTTGTAATTTCTAATATTTGTTCAAACTTGTTGTGATATTGTTAATACTTAATAATATTAAACAGTGGAGCCAAAAAAAACAAACAAACAAACAATGGAGCTTGCGGATCCCGGGTCTGGACCCGGATATACCCGGAAAAAAGTATAAAATAAAATGGAAATCTCTAATTCTCTAAGTATTTTTATGTGTTTTGTAATTTCTAATATTTGTTCAAACTTGTTGTGATATTGTTAATACTTAATAATATTAAACAGTGGAGCTAAAAAAAATAAACAATGGAGCTTGCGGATCCCAGGTCCGGGCCCGGATATACCCAGACCCGTTCTGGGTATACCCGGGACATCAAAAGTGCTTGCGGATCAAAAATTTGCCATCCCTAAGTCCAGCGTCAAAACAAACCTGAAATAAACATCATATATTATAACAGACCTCAGGTCCACACCAACAAATCAAAATCACCACATAAGGGCTCTGTGCCCATATCATTTATCAACACTCAAGGGCTCTGCCCACCACATCACAAGAAATCAAAATATTTACTCAATATTTACAAACAACGTGCTCAGCACGACAAATATAGATTAATCCCAAATCCTACACTTTCTAAAGCTTATCCCAGGACATTTGCAATGGTGACTGTCACTAGGGTGATCCGCGTCTCGAGCATGACATCCAAAACTGAACTGGTTGACCCACCTGGAAGCCAACCTGCAAAACTAGCAAACTGGTTTGGTGTGAGTTATAAAAACTCAGTAAGTAGCCATGCTAGTATTACAACAAACAAGTCAAACATATCAACAGATTAACCGAATTACTAAATTATTATAAGTTCGAAATTATTATCTTGTTATTATCCTTTATTCTTAACCCATGTCAAATTTTCATATTAACATGTCTACATGTGTGTCAATCTCATAGCTAACGTTCAAAGCACATAAAGCAAAGCTCAAATATCATAGAGTATATCGTTAACATCAATCTCACTTCGATCACGTGAAACATGAAGTCATATATCTATCCTTTATCACAAATATCCATATTTGAAATATCATCAAATCAACAGGTTAAACAAACTTTCTTCATTTGAAAAAAACTATTTCAATTCGATGCAAACTTCCTCAATAGCTTAACATTCAGGATTCATATGCATTTACACATACCGTGACACACCTCTCTTATATACATGTAAAAAAAATTCCCAATTTTACACATATACATACACACCAATATAAGTTAACAAATATGCTTTATAACATCTTATACTTACATTAGCTTTCAAATTCATTCATTCATTCATTTCACATAAGCATACACTATCAATATATTCTACGAGTTCTACTATACATACACATACACACAGTCACACATACAATCATCATGCGACTAACCATGAAGCACACATAATAATCAATACATCAAAGAACATACCATCAAACAATACATACATATAGCTGGCTTACTCATACAATGCTCGTACGGGACTCATTACCTATTTTAGAATAGGTATGAGATGAATTCCGTCTGAACGGATTCCTAACCATCTCGACTACTATAACACGAAATCATCAACCAACTAAACCTACATTCATGCATACATACCACGACACACTAAACTGATCGTACAACTTCTCATACACAAGCACATCCATAAAAAATATTCTAAAACATCATTCAAACATTCACATACATACATATGTTTCAAATATACGAATATACGAATTACTTCGAATTGAAGTACTATAGTCTTTCTCAATATTCATGTCTTAACATCATATACATATACGAATATATGTTCATATAGTTTTACCTTTCCATATTCATTTATATACATGTGTTCATATCAATACAGGTTCATACCCTTACATACATCCATACATACACATACCATTACGAGTCCATGCAGTTACATGCATCAATATATACATGTAGCCATTAAACTCACCAATCTTTTCAAAATACATATCATAGCATTACCCTTGAACATTCCACTTCAAAACACATCAATACATATATTACATACATACATACATTATCATCATCAAACTACTCACTTCATATCATAGCAATAACAAAAATCCATATCTGTGATAGTCGACTAACTTAACTATACACGATCTCAAAAACCTTTCTCAAATCCATCTTGTAACTATCCTAAACCTCTCAATCGTCTCCCCACACGCGCGTGTGTGTATATATATATATATATATGTTTAAAAAATTACGAAATGGACAATTCGAGAAATCATCACATGTGTTACTTACCTAGCTTTGCAAGCACTTCAGGTCCTAGCCACATCTGTCAAAACAAATGGCGAAATACTGTCAGAAACACGACTTACAGAGTTCTCGACAAAAATACGATAAAATCTCGGATCTTTTCGGAACAACAAAATCAAGTCTGTTTTCAATATTTCAGTTCCAATAATCTTAAAACACCATTACAAACTATTTTAAGCCACTATATCACCTAAATTCTCGGTTTACGTATTTTTGGAAAAATCTTCCGAAAACATTTTCGCAAACGCTACGGAAGGGTCATGAACCCTCCAAACCTACCTGGATTTATCCCGATATGTTTGTAATATCATAAATAACTCGTAACTATCATCAAAACCAAAACACATCTTTATACGCAAAAATCCACTTTCACCGAAAACTTACATATTCTATCAGATCGATCAAACTCGTTCTGTTTTCACTCAGATTCTACCGAATGCTAATATTCAATATACAATACTCAAAAAATTCAATTTATATCATTAAGCTACTCTACGAAGCTACTGGATACATTCGAATATTTAGCGGAAAACTTGAAATTAGCGACTTTTTATCAGGAGGTCTTATCGAGATTTCGAGGGCATATACGGACTCCAAATGATCCCACGAATGTGCTGGAATCGATGAAATTATGATCGAAGCTATTGTTCACCATGGGTCACTATTCATCTGAATCTTCCTCTCTCGTTTCGCATGCAACCGAGTACGGATCAGAAAGATCAACACTTCCATCTTGTAGTACTCTCCGAGAGCTTCGATTTGGCGGGTGGCTCGGGCCGTGAAACGAAGCGACGAGTCGGGATCGAGAAACCCAGGCTTGAGTATTCTCTCCTTTGTTTCTCACCATTGCCGGTGTTTCTGGCGTCGCCGCCGGCCACCGTTGGACGCAAGATGATTGGACGCTTCCTCTGGCACCGTCTCAATGGCCGACCGTGGCTGGCTGGCCACCGGCACACCCAGGCCGTCGCTGGTTCAGTTTGAGACCGGGGGGGTCGTTTGGGTGATTAGGGTAGCTTTTGATTTCATTGAAATTTTTGAAACTTTAGGGTATTTATAATAAAGTTTCTGAAATTTATATTTAGACCCCCGAAAATTGCAATTAGGTCTCTGCCATAGAATATTCTCAACAATTCACAATTTTGAAGCCCTTCTGATACAAATTTCAAAAAGTATTCAACGTGAAAGTTATTCGTCTCAGAAAAAATGAGTCTGATGGTTCAAGAATCAGCTGAATCGAAGTTCGTTTAAAAGTTTTATAGCCGAAAAAATAATCTCTTACGTGTAAAACGATGTAAATAGGAATCGTGTAACCGGTTCTCGAAACCACGTGTTTTCCAATGTGATGAAACTTCACTTAAAAATATTTCCACCTATTTTTCAATACATGAAGTCTAATTTTCGAATATCATCTCTTTCCAAACCTTTCACTTTGATTCGAAAACTTTCTCGTACTGTTTCGAAAAACCCGGGATATTACAATACCTAAATTTATGTGTCGCGGGGCCAGAGGGGAGAGTGTTTGAGCAGAGTGAGGGCAAGAGTTTTGAGTCTAAAGTTTGTGAGTGAGAGCTTGAATGAATTCGTAGCTTTGTGGATCCCCTCTATTTATTGATTTAGGTGTCCTAATCCTAGGGGGATTCTGATTCCTATATAGGGAACCAAGTTAAACTCAAATAAAGGATAGTTGTAATCCTTTTAGGATTTCAAGTAATCCGAAAATTCTTGAGAGTTATCTTGTAAAAGTAAGGATTTGAATCCTAGCATGATTAGGACTTATTGTGTGTATAATGGATCTTATCGTCTGGACAACTGAGTAAAGGATTCCTGAAATCTCTGCCAGTCGACTTGAATCTTGCTATTCCAAGTATGTTGGATCCTGGGTGCCGTTTAGGTCAGATGGAATATTGATCGTGCATGAGGGTACAAGTCGGCTGCACTATTGAGTCGGCTAGAAATTCATTGTAGGACAGCGAACAAGTCCAGTGGACCGGACTTCTGATGCGAGCTAATGTCTAGTCGACTGGATCTTCATTGGGGATCAAGGCCTAATCGATTGGGCCAATTTAATTGGATGACATTGAGTCATATTTTACCCTAACAGCAACACCCCGGAGACTATAGGGAACCATATGTTTAATTAGTGTGATGACAGGCCAAAGAAAAATCAATTTTTATCCAATTATTGTATCAATTTGAGCAAGATTCCCAAAATATAGCAATATTGAGTGGGTAAATTGCATGCCCAGATGGGCCAGATCCACGAATACAAAAATCTCATAACATACCTAATAACATACAAGTCCAAATCGGGCCGTTATGCCTAGTTTTACCCCTTCGGCTGGTTACAACATCAAACATTATATGGGCCAAAACATATATGGACCCGTAAAACTGAAAAGAGTCCAATCATGTCTCTTGATAATTAATCTTCACTAGTCCATAAAACGC